>JAOVVB010147514.1:0-11904 GCA_028570985.1 Heterobranchus longifilis
TATTGTTGACATAATGTGTAAAAAATTAAGCAGACATTAGGAACCTGAAGTTATTTAGTTCTAAGTTGCGATTTATAAAGCACACATGTTAAGAGTGTTGGAGAATAAATGTCTTAAATAAAATGTAAATTTCTACACATATTTGCCTTTGAGATTCTAAAACCTTGCAGTTCCTCCATAACCCTGCAGGTGGTGCACTCTAAACTCGTCACACGTTGGCAGGCAGCATTGCGTCCTGTGTGGGAGAAGCAAATTATTTGCAGAGTTTATTTACAATTGTAACAAAGTTGGGGAAAAAATATTACATTTCGAACCTGGACATTTTATAAAATCGTGACGCTTAAAGAATCGCGATGCAGATGGGCTCAGACGTATCATGATAATATCGTTTCGGGTCGCCCCTGGTGACGTACACGTAAAATAGAGGATGAGATGTTGAATATCTATACTTTCCGTGCGAGTGTGTGAGTGGGTGGGTTAGTGAATGTTCTGACAAATATGTTGGTCAGTCGGAGTGTATCTGACTCGACATATCCGTGTGTCTGGTTTTGTCTTTACAACTGTCAGTGGGCAGACAAAATGCTCGCTGTCGTATCGTTTAGCATTTAGCCTCGTAATCTGTATCTCATACACACACACACACACACACTCAGTCAGACCTGAGTCACGCTGAATCTGTGTGTGTGTTTCTACAGTCACATTATCCATAATACCCTGTCACTGAAGAGACAGGAAGAGCCGCTCTTGGCCAGCTGCTGGCCTGTAGCGATTAGCGGTTAGCGCTGACATGCTCAAACCACAACAGACTGAGGTGGTGATGATGAAGGTGATGAGGAGTGTGTGTGTGGGTGTGCGGTAAAAATGAGTCATATTATTCTGTAGTTTAGTCGTGTACACACACACACACACACACACACACACAGAACGTACAGTTTAATTTTTATATCTCGCTGTCCTGGCACTACCAGAGTAACTCTTACTAGGGCATACAGCACTAACTAGTGTACAAGTCTAACACAGACTATATAAAAAAATGTCTTTGCCAAGTTAGCTATCTAGATAATTCTGCAGAGTGTAGCCGTAGCTAGCTCTCTTCATTCAGTATCTTATTTTAGTTAGGAAAAAACTTGCACTGTAGACTGATATAGTAGCTAAACAACAAATTCTCCTCAGTGTAGCATTAGCCCTTCTAGCTTCATTTTTAATCCTATCTGACACTTTTTTTTTTATAGTAACCTAGCATTTTAGATATTTAGCTAGCTATTTTACCTCAGTGTACCACTAGCCAGTAGCTTTTTTTTTAATGTTATCTTTAATTAGACTTTGTTTAAAACAAATTTAATGTAGCTAGAGATTTGTCGTCGCTATGGTTCACCACAGACAAGCGACCCGGCTAGCTAGAGATTTTTTGTTGTTGTTGTTTCTGTCACACCACCGCTTGCCACATTAGTTTTACGGACGTAGCCGTTAGCTAGCAATCCTTTCTTATTGCTTTGCTAACATGCTGCAGTTACAGCACCGCGCTGCAGCTTTGGCTAACTCGCTTCTTAAAGCTTCCATCTCTGCTTCTCATTACTCTAAATGAGAGCTGGCTCTCGCACTTAACCAAACTTCCTCTCCTTTTTTTTTTTTTTTTTTTTTTTTGCAGATTTCTTTTGGTTCTATGCATTATTTTTCTTTGCATAGACCATTCAGGTGATGCAGTGTACCAAACAAAAAAAAAACATGGATTTTTCTCTACCAGATACATGAATGCTATTTTCCTTTATTTAACCAGGTTACATTGAAATTAAAACACACGGCCAAGAAGACAGCATTGAAACGTTGTTACCACAAACAACTAGACAACTGTCACCACTACAAAAGAGTACACACAATATCCAGTGAAGATGAGTAAACAGATGTGATTTTCATTTTCTCAAACTATCTAAAATAAAGTAGCAATCACATATCCTGATCTTAAATAGAAAAATAGAGAAATACTTCCGTTTACACCGATGTTAAAAGATGCAAAAAAATCTGTCGACTCCACCAGTGACGCACTTTTCCATAAAGAACAAGATGCAAAATTATTTTGGATCATCACAATAAAAAGTTTTCCTTTAGGTAGGCAAGAGTTTGTTTATAAAAGATGGACAAGAGTTTTTTTGTGTTGCTGTGGTGCATTTCGTCCACTAGTCCCTCATTAAAGCTCCATTGGGATTTGATTTTCCCTTTGAGTCCAAGTGGCCCTCACAGCTGACAATATAACAGGGGCCTCTCCTACCCCGGCCCCTGTGTGCAGATTGGGGTTACGTGCCGTTTTGTCCAAACGTCCCTGTGGCCAGCGAGGACAACCCAACCGTCACTCTCAATTACAGAGCTGAATATCTGCAGCGGGACGGGTGACGCGCCGCAGAGGGGCCAGTGTGCTCGGACTTTATGCAGCCACAGAGGAGGAGAGAGGCTGCCATATTTAGACAAGTTGGAACTGTGTAATGAGGAGACATATTTATGGGACCAGTATTCAGTTGGCTCAAAGCAGCAGCTGTTATCTTGTTTTTAGTTTAACTGTTAGAGAGGCGGACTGATGCTTTTTGGTGTTTAGTAACAGGTTTAAATGACACTACGTTCCAGAGTTGTTGTGCAGACTGACTTGCGGTGGTGGTGATGAGTCGTGAGGTCTAACATCATAATTGTGGGGTGAAATGTGTTATATAACTGCAGTAGCTGGTTTGCATTTTGAAATTGAACACTAACAGCAGAGATAGAAAGCAACTATTACTCAAATAAGTACAGTTTTGAGGTATTTGTACTCTCCACAACATTGGACTTTTTACTTGGCTGCTTTTATTTCACAGCTTTAGTTATACACCTAAAATAAAATAAAATATGACACATTTGTATAGATTTAACTAACCAACAGTATACAGTATATGGTATCAATGTTGAATACTCAGAGGTAAAAAGGCAGTACACATCGATCTTCAGGACAAAGTTGACTAATCTCAATTTCACCAATTTATTCTGGCCATGTCAAACAAACATGCTAACGTTTCGGCCTCGTGGCCTTCATCAGACCATGTTTGTTTGACATGGCCAGAATACATTGGTGAAATTGAGATTAGTCAACTTTGTCCTGCTGCCTTTTTACCTCTGGGTATTCAGCGGCGGAACTATATGAACTTTGGTTTAGCACCACAAACAAAACCTGTGAAGGTGCATCCTCTCAAAGACCTGAGTATATATAATAGTATATCAGTAAAATTAAAAGAAATCTCCACCTGCTAAATGCATCAGTAATAATATCCCAGTAACTTAATAAAACACTAACAATCTGAAAGGGATCAATCTGCATGAGGAGTATTTTTTATATTTACAGTCAGTACATTTTATTTGTTTATTTAATCTGAATGCAGGACTTTTACTTTGTTGTACTGATACTTTTACAAGGATCTGATGACTTTTTCCACGACAACATTCAATACAAAAAATATTTTAAATGCAGAGCTTCAAGCCACAGATTAAAACTAGAAAGCACTGATGAAGTGTTTTGTTTTTTTGTTTCGTTTCATTTTGTCTCTCCAGGTCGAGATATGGCCAACACAACTTTACCCGGGTACCCCCCTCACGTTCCCCCCACGGGCCAGGGCAGCTACCCGACCTCCACGCTCGCTGGAATGGTTCCTGGTGAGTGAGAGACGCCGTCACCGCGTCACATCATTATAGGGGTCTATTTAACAGGTGGCACTGCCCTCGAAATGAACAGGTGTAGACGCTACGCAGAGCGAAGAGACTTTAGCACCAAATTACACAGAGAGGCGGTAAATATTGACCTGCAGAGGAAGAGGCGCACACACTCTTATATTATCTGTGTGTGTATGATTGGATTAGACAGGCTGAATAAGTGATCAGAGCTAGAGGAGAGGACAGTCGCTCTCCCTGCTTTCCTCTCTGCCTTATTGGCTCATTATCTCCCCGCGTGGCCGTTCGCAACCGGCCGTCGATAAACAGCACTACCAGCCCTCCCCAGCCTCCGCGCTCCAGAGCATATCCCTTTCCCCTCCTCTACTTAACCTGCAGTTCAGGTTCACAGCAAACAGTTAAGGGTCAAAAGGCAGAGGCATGGGAGCCCGGTAAATATTCAAATCGCTGTCTCTCTGAGGAGGTCAGGCTTGTGTTTCACCGCCAGGGATTCAGTTTTGGTGCTGGGTTTTATACGCTTCTTCGGCTCCAGCATCACCACACACATTTCCACCAAACCACAGCCGGCATTTTGCTTTGATGTGATTAAACCACATGGATGGGGAAACCAGTGGAGTGTGTCCTGTGTTTGCATATAATTTACCAATCACACAACCCCATCACAGGCTCTGGCTGTTCCTCTTTTCTCCTTTATGAAGGGCTGCGGTGATGATTTCGTTATCACCTCAGCCAAGAGGGTTATATTAACTCTGCCATTTGTTTTTGTGCGTTAGTTAGCAGGTAATCTTTAAAAAGAAATTATCTCATTGAAACTTGAAAATTAGGTCATGGAACAAGGATTTTATTACTTTTTTTAAATTATCTATTTAAATATATATATATATATATATATATACATATAAAAAATTCAGTTGAATTATATTTTTAATTAATTACATTATTTTTTTATTTTTGTACTGTTTGTGGTATTAAAAGCATTGAAAAAGTTAGATTTGTTAAAATATTTATTTTCAAATTTGGGTGAGCTGACCCTTCAAAATTGCGAGATTTCAAATAATTTTTGTTATTTTCCTATGAACTACTACACTTGCATAAACATGTATCCCATGATGCTTTGAAACATATGTGTATTTTCATGCAGATCTGTTTTCTAAACATGTATTGTTATTAAAATGCTATATTTAGATCTACTTTGGCACACAGTAGGCATGCACTTTAGTGCCTTCTAGTTTTTCTTTCTACCTCTGCTATAAAAAGCTGTTTTGAAAATATAGAGACTTTACATTTTTTTTGGCATACTTCTGCAAACAGTTGAGTCTATTTAACAGCTACCAGTAAAATCGGGGAGAGGCGGTAGCGCCCAGAGGCAGTGCAGTCCGGATTTACTTTTGGATTTTGACTAATAAAACTGTTAAATCATATCTGTGGAAAAGCGTCAAGTCAAACATACTTTTACTTTCCATTTGTTCTTATGTGGCACAAAGGAAAAGATGAGGGCCTTAATCCCATGGCTTGTGGTTTTGTGTTACAACCCATTCATCCTACACACAACCACTAAGATTTAGTGACAGGCACAAAACACTGTTAAAGCAAAGCCATTTCTCACCAGCTTCATATAAAATCTCGCCTTTATTGTCTCGTAAAAGAAAGAAACGTGTTGAACCAACAGCAGTGCTCACTGACATGCTCCAAGTTAGTTCCTCTGCAATGAAATTCACACCAAACACCAGAGCTCACACCGGAGGGGGGTCAGATTGGAGATGTTAAAAAATTCCTCCAAGAAAGGCTGCAGGATTTATTGCAGCATATCAAAAATGTATGCATGAAACTGTTTATTACCACTCTGTATTTATTAGACGGGTTTGGAATATAGTGGAGGAAGAAGAATGGGTAGATATCCATAAATGGGACAGGGAAAGCCGCCTTCAGTGTCACATCCTGTATTGTTCAGTGTTGCATAACTTAAGTGAAATGAAAAAGAAATAAATTACTTGCTTGACTGGTCGCACATCGATGACTATCATTTTCCCCCTCAAATTGCATCCTGTTTTGAATGACGAGAAATGACTGCATGTGAACGGGGTAATGGTTTGATGCATTGAAATGCTAATTGATTTGTTGTTTTGTTTCGCAGGGAGTGAGTTTTCGGGGAACCCCTACAGTCACCCACAGTACACAACCTACAACGACGCCTGGCGATTCAGCAACCCAGCATTACTAAGTGAGTATAGAGTGAGAAACTGGATTAATTGACCGATCGCTAAACCCCTCCCCCCCGAACACCGATTGTCCAATTGTAGCCTTAGCATCCGTAACTAGGCACAGCAGCTTGAGGTTTCTGCACATGCCAAAGTGGCGTGCATGGGGCTGTAATAAGAGCGATACTCTGCCTTTTAGGAGTTTGGAGGCTGTTTTTTCTAGGCTTTCCAAACACAAAAGCAAAAGTGTGATTAAACTTTGTGTTTATCTTCTTTATTCTGAGCTGCAATTGTTAGCCTAACTACTAGCTTACTACTTACAGTAGTAATGTCTGGGAATATTCATTTTTGAAGCATTTTCTCTTGTAATGCTAAAAGTAAAAACACAGGTTGTGTCCGAAAATCAACAGTGTGAGAGATTTTTTAGTATGCCTGAAACCTTAGTATGAAACCAATAGCACGTGCATTGAATATTATTTCCAGTGACGTATTACAGTATGGAAACACTGGACACTAGACTGGCATAAATATCCCACAATGCAATGCGACAATGTTCAGACAAGTGGACAGCCACCAAGGCAGCTCTGTAACACCAGTAACAATAAAAAATGTACATTTCTACATATTAAAAAAAATCAGTGATTTTGTCACCTGCAACCATTGTTTTAGTTGCTTACCTTTTCCAGTAATTTACCTGCCGGATGCCGGTAGAGTGGTTGGCATGGGTTACCATGGTTACACGTCTCCCCAACCGGCAAGGAGGCTCTCAGGAAGTGAGGTGGAAATTACAGCTCAGTGCGTCTGAAAGAAAAGATCAGAATCTGCTTTTTTGCCAAGTAGTTTTCACGTACAAGGAATTTGTCTTGATGAAATGGTGCATAACAAAAAACAATACAATAAGGAATATGTAAACAGTATGTTCTGTGTGAGAGCTGCATAGTTTAGAAGATATGTACAGAGAATGTTGACAGGAATGTGCAAATGTTCACAGTATAAATGGTACATGTAATGTGCAAGTACAACAGTCAAACTTGTGTTAATGTAACGCATCATGATATATGAGTTGAGTGCTCTGATGTGCAAAAGTTTACAGATGTGCAATGACCATGTGCTACTGTTGATTCACACACAGTATGTTGAACATATGTAGTGCATAGTGTTTTCAGATGCAGCTATACGGTTTACAAATATACACAAAGTGTGTCAGCTGAGCAACCAAACAGATTTATGTTAGAACAAAATAACAATCTGATCTTATATTTTTCCTCATCATAGGCTAACGAGCCCTCAATACTCCACATGTAGCTTTAGCACAATATCATGTAGCCCAAAAATGCATATTTAAGATGCCGCCTTTTTACATTCTCATGTTAAAACAAGTTTGCAGAAAACATTAGAAGCTGCAGAGTTTTCCAGGGAAAGCCCGTGAAAGAGCAGAAAGCTTGACAGGCCTAGCAACAGTAACTAAGGGGGTGGGGCTTAGCGAACGGTCAAACCTTTAACATTTGACATTGAGAGAGCTTTTCAGTATGGAATAATGTGTAAAACAGCAGCTCATTAACATAAGCTATACTAATAATAATACATTTGGTAAATGGCGTTTTGTTGTTGTTTCAAATGGTTCGTTCTTCTGTTAACTTTCAGGTTCCCCTTATTATTATAGTGCCGCATCGAGAGGCTCCGCCCCTCCCACTGCTGCCACTGCCTATGACCGTCACTAGTTACCATGGAAACCAAATCAACCTGCAGGACCATGGCCTTAGCCTCCATATTGCCCCGGTGTGAGCGGCATGGTCCACTGGACACTGAGCAACTACGCATAAAATGTTCCCGGCTCACACAATGAGAAACTTTTAAGGTGTTTTGGAGGAGATTCCAGACGACTTCTCTCTCTCCTCTCTCTACGCAGCTTTTTTTGGACACTCAAAGCCAAAAAAAAAAAAAAGAAAAAAACTACAAGAAGATCATCAGAGACACTGAAAGTCACCAGACACACACACGATGAAAACTGTGGCTAATTGCAGTAAAAAAAAAACAAAAAAAAACAAAAAGACTAAAAATTATCTTCCCCCCCCTGTGGCAGCGTCACAGTTTCATCCCATCACGGATCAATACTGTACATTCCTTTTCTTGACGGCTCTCAGCAGGGACGCTGTCCGGAGCTTAAAATGTAGCAGCAGCCTTTTTTTTTTTTCCCTGTTTCCATTCGTCTCCCACTCCGTTTCAGATGGCAGCGCAGTGAGATCAGAGGAGATTAGCAGCAGCACATGCAGGCTGTGGAAAGCCAACGTTGTTTTTATCCATCTCAACAGTCACCGACCAAACAAACATCCAGCATGAGTAAAATCGATCGCTTTTGATGCCATGACAAGATTAGGACACGTTCTCTGTGATACACAATCAAGATGTAAAAATGAAAATGAAATAAATAAAGAAACATCCCGTTTGAAAATAGACGGAGCCATGACAATATATCACCATGGCCCAGCTATTTGCAAGATTTCAAGAAACTAGTAAATATATTCTTAAAATGATTTTTTTATTTCATTTTTATAATTCGTAACGACTAAACTGCAGACTGCTTGGCTAGTACTATTTCTTATTTGTAAGGATACAAAAGGTCATCAGGCAAAACCTTGTTGTGTTTTTTTGTTAATTTTGCACTATGTTGGAGGTTTGCAACACTGGAGCGTTATTATGCAGAAAAATGATGATGCATATTTGCTTTATTTCATGAAACTGACTGTAATAAGTCTCAGTCTGAAAAGGCACTTACAGTTTCACGGTTTTTCCTGTAATTCAAGGCCCATCATGTCACTGCCTTGACGTGCACTAATATACTATGTTCTCACAGCTTACATTTTTATTTAAGTTGATTAAGTCTTTGGCATTCAACCACAGAAAAAGGATATAACAGCCATCCCAAGTCAAACCAGTGTCATTTGTCTAGTTTGATGCCAGAAGCATCCAGATTCACTCTGATTCTGACGACTCCAATAATGTCAAAAAGCAGGGCGACGATTTCAGCTAAATGCCTTAAACATGCTCCTCCTAACTTCAGCTCCTCACATGTTTCAGGCCGCAAGTTATTTCTTTGAATCAAGCTGGAATGATGGTTTCTTCATCTGTCACGTGAATGTATTTGCATTTGCCAAAGACTTAGTTCTTGTTAATGTTTATTTACAGGCCGCCTATATGCATCATGAGAGCAGTATTATTATTATTATTATTATTATTATTATTATTATTATTATGAAAAACCCACGTTGTTCATGAGGAAAAGTATATGTATAAATTCTATGCAGTGCAGAGATGGTCATCATATGCATATTCAGCTGTAAACCTAAAGGTAGGTGGAGTTTATTTAATTGTTATGTTATTTACAAATTGTTCATTTTGTAGAAGGATTTTTTGTGTGTGATGTGAAGACACTTCTCTGTAAATACAGTAAGAAAAAATGTCTTTCATGTTCATGGGTATTATCACTTTCATTATGCTGGTCTCACTTGTACAATAATAAAAGTGTCTGAAATCTTTTACGCAAACGCGGCTGCATGGTGTTTCTGACTATCTGGAGTCGAGAGCTAAAGAGATTTATTGATTTTCTGATAATTGATTAATCATTTAAGTTATTTATTAAGGGAAACATACTTGTTTCAGCTGCAGTGTGAGGATTTACTGCTTTTCTCTGTTTTATATTATTGTAAATTGAATGTCTTTGGGTTTAACTTGAAGACGTCAGCTTGGGAATTGAGACGTGTTTCACGATTTTAGAACATTTTATATTCTTAAGGATTTATGGAATTTATTGAAACAATAGTCAACCGATTATGAAATGCAAAAACAACGTTTCTAAACACTTCATAAATGTTTTTTAACACCCGTGCTGAAAAGTAACTAAACACGTTTATTCATGTACTGGACTTTTTACTCTACTACACTCAGGATATTTGACAATTAATGTTCTTCTAAAATAAAAATCTTTGCAGATTTTACATACAAAATGAGTTCATAAAATAAGATGCATTATTATTAAATTGCAGCACAATATATAAAGTAGCTAAAATTGGGTTCACATTGACAAACTACAACATCAAAATGCTGCTTACACAAAAAAACATAAAATAATAATAATAATACAATGATTACAGTCATTTTATATTATCAATTAATCAATCAATCAATCAATCAATCATTATCGGTTTACAGATGCTTGATAGAAGTTTCAAAGTTATTCAGTTTACTGAGGAGGAAATAAACCAAAAAATATTCACATTTAAGAAGTTGGAATCAGAGAATTTTGACTTTTTTTTCTTAAAATAATTACTCAAAATTATTAATCGATTATCAAAATAATTGGAGATTCATTTAATAGTTGTTAATTAGTTGATGAATCTTTGAAGTTCTAAGTTAAAACACAACAAAATGAAAAGAAAACATGTCACAGTCACAGAAGATCTTCATAACTATCTTTATAAAAAAGTCCCGGCGAGGAAGTCCCATTTTCAAAACTACATTTTGATCTACGAGCAGACTCGCAGGACGCTACACCTCTAACACTGCATTTACCCAAACTTTCAAATCTGGAGCCTTTCTTGTTTTGCAGTGCCTTAAAATGATCCTCATAATAAATGAAAATGCACATTTTGATAAATTTGGTATTTGAGAGATCTGTTCACCAATAAACATAAAACGGGAAACAAAAAGAACCAAACTAACGAACTTCCATAACTTTGACCCAGAATAGTCTCACTAATGTACAATACCTGACAAATACAGAATAATTAAAATATCCTGACTAAATAATGGGTTAACATAAAGTGTTGCCGTGTTAACTAAATATTTGAAGTCGACAAATTTTGCTTGAGAAGACAAAGAACTTAAAAAGAGTTGAAATAAACAACGGCAGAATGAATTCAGGTACCTAATGAAACTATTTTGAGATAAAGGTATTTATTTTTCAGGTATAAAGATCACATGGTGCACGGGGGGGGGGGGGGCTACAGTGAGAATGCCCCCAAAAGTTTTCTCCATGACTCGGATCACTGAGCAGCACATAAAGTGTTTAACCTCTCCTCGCTTTGTAAAGCTGAATTAATTTTTCTAGCAGTGTGCCTGAATTCAATTTGTGCTAAGTTGCAGGGAGAGATTTATGCATGAAATCCCTCTTAGAGCTTATTTCACTCTTTCTTCGCTCCGTAATCCCTCCGCCGCTGCCGCCTTGTATGACTTAGTTATATCATTATTGATTTACAACAAGTGGACACTGTCCTGATTAGCTCTGTGCGATTTGCAAAGGATTTGGGGCTGCGGGGAGCACACGATAAAGCTGCGGGTACATTTGAAATGATGTCAGACAGAATGGGAATATATAATACAGTTGTTGAGCTTTTCAGTTGTTAATTCAGACATTCATTTCTTGGTCCAAACACTATTTTTAATCTTGTTTTAATGGGAAAAAAAGTGAGTTTTGCTCTCTGGTTCTGCATGGATAGCAGTGATATGATATCAAATGAAAATGTTATGATGATATTTTTTTAGGTAGACTAGGCCTACTCTGTTTCAATAGTTCTATCATGTATTTTCATCCAAATTTCAACAATGTAAAAAGAGAAAATAACCTCCTCGAAAACATACTGAGGCGAGCTGTTTTTTTTTGGTGCACTCTGATGCCTCTGGGTCCACGAGGAGAGACCCCCTTTTTGCTTTGTAATTCAATTTCTCTGCCTGTTGTTTATTTCATAGCTCCCCTGTGAAGCATCAAAAGCGGATGTTCTGTCAGCCCCTAACTGTCGTATATGTTTGTCATTCAGAGCCCTTGTTAAAGGAGGAGGGGGAGAGAAAAAAAAGGGAGCTTGACTCTTTCCTCTCCCCAGCTGAGAATTCCCAGAAGCAGAATTATTCCATTTAGATGGAAACTTTTTTGTCACTTTCCTGTCTAAATTGGCATATCTGGCTCTCTCCTCCGAAACCAATAAACTGTGAACCTGGATGTATCTGTCAATCAAGCTCAAATTGACTG
>JAOVVB010147525.1:0-11903 GCA_028570985.1 Heterobranchus longifilis
ATGTGCTTTCACTCCTGGATAGTGAAAAAAACTCCCTGGCCTGTTTGTATTTCCTTAAACCAATCACAATTGTCCTGAGCGTGCCACACCCCGCATACAGCGACGGTGCCTCTGCATAATATAACATACTGTAAACACATTCCTTGTATCAAATCTTCAAAACATGTTATTTCAGCGTGTAGGTTTATAGATCGGAGGTTGTTTTTGTGTTTTCTGCTGCGAAAGGACACAGACTTCCTGTTTCCGGGCAGATCTCCTGGAGGCTTTAACCCCGCGCTGTTCACATAGTAAGCCAGATGAGGCAAGACCAATCAGATTCGACTACGTAAATTCTTTGTCGAGAACACCCCTTATTGCAATTTAGTAACTTGATTCTCACGTGAACTCCCCATTTCATATTTGCATCTACTGCAATATCCTCTACTTACGTGGGCGACTCAGACATAGAGGAATATTTAACAACTCATTAGCTGCAGGGACAAAGGATTTGCTTTAACTATTGGCCACACACTTGGGAAAAGCTCAACCTGCTGCCAGACGTGAGCAGCTGAGTGCAGCGAGTCTTACGTGATACACACAAGAACGATACCGCAATAGCATTGGTTATATCAGAACTGGACAATATTTCTTCATTGAAAGAGGAAAGAACGGGTTTTATAGACAGATGATTCGTCCAATCACCTGCCAGGTATTTTTTTTAAAGCTTTCACAAATAGTTTCTGTGAAAAAAACAATCTGACGGCATCAGGTTATAATGTCTACAGAGCCTCCGTGTTGTTGTTTTATAATCCTCATTAGCAAACAACACAATGTGATTGGTTGATGCCTTTATTTGCGGTGTGAAAGCTAAAAAAAAAAAAATCAACTGTTCTGAAAAAAAAGTCGCTTTTTCCTGTTAAAGTTTTAACGTCATGAGAGGACACTATGGCAGGCTAAGGTGGGGCAGTGCAATAAAACTGTTCAAAATAAAGGATCAGCTTTTATTTCTTCAATCAACAGTTATCCACAGATAACTCGAGATTCTTTGTTCAAAATTAATGTCCAGGTACAAACAAAAAACTTCCTGAAGGAGAAAAAAATATTCTTCCAAACTTAACAAAACTGAAAACGTTCTCAATGAAGTTTCTTCTACTTTACATTTGTTTAGTTTCACACAAAGTCCAAGCTCCTCTCAGCCAGCTCCTCTCCTTTCTTTGTCCTCCTGCAGCTCTCCAGCTCTGCCCTAATTAGATGCTTAAGTACCTGCACCTGTGGGTGTAGCCATTTTGTGCAGTGGCTGCCCCTGCTGTATGGGAATGTAGCGCCCTTCTATTACCTGACGTCTTGTGATACCACAGTATATACAGTATATATATATATATATATGTTGCAGAGTTGCCATACGGAACTGACCGTTCATTTTAAGGCACCATTTCTGAATACGAGCTGTGTGCATTTCTGCATTTTGGTACTTTCACAGTATTTATATAGTACCTCAACCTGCTTTATAATGAAAAAGAGACATGAAAACCTCACTTTTTACAATATGGGATGTGTTTCTAATGGGGATCCTTAAATAAACAATAAACAATAATTCAAATACGAATATGGACCACCAGATTCCATATGTTATTTCAATACACATTTGTTCACTACATTGACGACATTAACTTTGGATAAAAAACAAAAGGAAATATGGTCACTTTGGAGATTGATAGGTTTAGTCAATGTAAAGGCTATTACTGAAATAACTGATGCCAACTGGCACGGGATGTGTACACACTTTTAGAGATATAATTGTGCGAAGCACTGCCAGACTCATCCTCCTGCAGCTAAGATGAACAGGAAGCCAAAATATCTGTGTGCTCCACCGCAGGCAGCTGATGGTGTTTTGGGAACATGGGGGCTGACAGCTAATGTTTCATATAGTATTATTTAATGAGAAAAATGTTTCATCCAGCAGGAGTTGTCGTCACCATTTTGTTTTCCATTCTAAACAATTTTAAAATAAGGTTTGAATGAACAATGCTGTTAAGCTGATGATCTGAACCGCAACCTTTCAATACAATGATTGGGCACATTTCTGTCAGAAAGCACTTTCTCAGATGTCCTGCTGACTCAGCTGGATCCACGTCAGGGGTGTACTCTTTGATCCTGTGTCTGCAAGCCTGTTTCTTACCGGGGACTGTTAAATACAATAAATATTTTGAAAATACATTTTAAAAGGGCACTTCCATAGAAATACCAAGATGATTCTGGGCCAAATTGTTTAGAAATTGATTTTTACAAACTAATTTCTTGTGAGTTTAATACAGTGCAGCCTTCCCAGCATAACTACATTCTTAATTTCCTTTAACAATATGGTTATTGATTTCTTTTTTCTTTTTTAAACAAGAAATGTAGAAGAAAAAGGTATTACATGAAAAACTGCAGCAACAAAAGAGTGATGAAAACAACATGAAAAAAAACAAAAACAAAACTGTATTTCCTCAAATAGTGACCGTGGCCTTTATTTACCTCAGCTGCAGAATGTACCAGGTCTTTATTTGAAGAAGGCTTGTATTAGAAGGCAGGCCTTTATTTCTAATTCCCTCTGTTTGTTTGGACAATAACACTTTAGATGAGTAATCCCGAACAACAAGCTGTTAAAATGATTATTGACCTCAAAATGAAGTTTGTCACATTGTTTCAGTGTTTCTTCTGTCAAACGGAGCTTCTGACATTTCATCTGCTCACAGCGGACATGCTGCATTCATGGAAAACATCATGTGGCCTTGTTTCCATCTTTTGACCATCTGCCATCATACTCAGGGCTTAAATAATCTGCAAAATAATTCATTTTTGGACAGATTTAGCTTTCAGCTGAGAGTTTTACAATTGCAAAGCCCCTTTATGTGCTTTAGTTAGGCAGCTGGGACAATGACACAAAGGCAAATGTTTACTTTCTAATCTATGTGATTATGATTGAGTTTATACCATTGGTTCTGGATCTGTGCTAAAATCTACACAAAAATAATTTGTACACAGCACAGATACCATTTTCTTACAAATGTGATTTTCTACTCTGGGAACCTCACAACACAACATACATGACAGCAGCTAAAAGCAGCTTCCACAGTGCAGGGTTATGGTGGGTAAAATCAGAACGGTTCAATGGCTCAGCGTATAGAGGAGCTAAAGGAAACACGCCTTTTTTCTCTCATTTGTTTTCTCTAATTTATGTTCTTATCATTCCACATCACCATTTCAGTCACAGTCACTCAATCACAGCCACAAGGCTTGACTGAGTGGCTGAGGTCCTTGGGAAGGGCAACAATATATATTTTTTTAACTTTAAAAATTGACTGCTACAGGCCTGGAATTAGTACTGTCTGTCTGCATCCATAAACAAGCTCCTCAATTTGAGTCCATAGTTTAGTCCTTGAAAGGTTTCATCCACACTAATACATTTTAGCATCCACTCTACTCCGGCTTTTACAAACCACTAAAACTGTAATCTTGCGTAGCCAGACACATCTCCACATCGCTATGTCCGTGCTGAGGGAAGGTCTGGATTCAATGCACTTTCACTCCTGCATAGGGAAAAAACTCCCAGGCCTGTTTGTATTTCTTTAAACCAATCACAATCATTGTGGGCGGCATCATGCCCCTGACGGTGCTTCTGCAAAATTGTGTCGGGAGGTAACCCGTTTCGGTGTAACACCTACACGAAAATGTTAAACATTTTTCTTTATAGAGCTTTATAATCAAGAACAGAGCAGGCCTGCCTTATTGCGTGATCCAAATATTCAACATTTTCAACAATTTTCAGTGTGTAGGTTGACAGTTCAGAGGCTGTTGCCGTTGTTGACTTGTTGGAAGTAAAGCTTTTTCAAGGCACTTTTCAACCGGTAAGCCAGTCTACTAGAACAGAGACTTTTGGAAATGCTGCTGACCTATGCAGTGTGCATGTACATGCATGTACGTGCATGGTCTGTGTTTTTGTGTGACGTTTTCAGGTGTGTTAGTATGGACAGAGACTATTTTCAAAGCGATGCTAAAACACTTGTGAGGACAGAGATTGTTTTTGGTTTAAAACGCTGTTTTAAAATTAAAATGTATTAGTGTGGACTTAGTCTAAGTCTTCTGCTGCTGCGATAATTATCATCATTTAGTCCTGCAGATCTGTATCTGCGTTCATTATGAGACTTCATAAGAACATGATGTGTGCTAAACCATTGTGGCTCCCATTGCAATGTGGGCCATATTGGAACATGTCTTAAATATGCATCAAATAACTCTCAGCTAATATAATTAATTTCCACGCATACAGTCAATAATGCAAGACACTGTTCCAAGATAATATAATATGAGGATAATATTAGCAGAGTGCCTGCATTCACATGAGAACATCATCAAACACATATTGAGTGACTCTTCGAGGACAATTGTTTGTTCTCTATATTGCATTTCCTGACATTAAGGATGGGGGACATATTGAAGCCTTAAGCTATATATGATTTTAGCTCTGGTTATTTACACTCTGCCAACATCACAAAGATGCTTCTCACAGATCTAATGTGTTTCTGGAAACAAAATGAGAAGAAATCAAGCACATGATCCTCTTGTAAGACAGATGCCCCTTCAAACAACAGCAAATTGATTGTTGTATTAGCAGGATGATCAGCAGTGTAGTGTATATTGATGGTCTGCCAACGTCATTGCTACATGACAAGATGCTCAATCAGGAACCAATCTAGCCAGTGAGGTGTGAGTATTCTTGCCTGCTTTCGTTGAATGTAAGGCACTTACAAAATGTAGGAATATTGAATGAATTGTAAAATAAAAATGCAGCAGCAGTCGATCATAAAAGAGAGAGAAAACTGCAGCACGCCCATGCTTTTCTCTCCCAATGCTTTTCTCTAAATGAACTGAAAACTTTCCTTTTAGCGATGTTCATCGGTGCATAATGAAAACCATCTTTACTACACGGAACAAGAAGTTCAGTGGACTGAATATACAGCTTGTAATGCCAGAGCACAAGTGCAGCGTATGAAATATGAATCAAGAAAGGACACATCTACATGTGTTTCGTCTTTAAAAAAAAAAACCCTGTCTACTTTGATAGATTTGAGTCCTCGTACCTAGGGAGCATGTACGGACTTTTCCTCGGCCTCGCCCATTGTTGTGTCTTAATAAATGAAAGCAATATTGTTGAAGCAGAAGAAAGCTACAGACATTCCAGCACAGCACTGAATATTTCATTAAGGTGTCCAGTGTTAGCATGCAGCAGCTAATGATGAACCAAGCCTCCTCTATAAGCCTCTTCCATCCCCAAAAAATTCTTCCACTTCAGTTTCTCTGGGTGTCCAGGGAATAATAGGAGAACATCATTACGGCCCACTAAGCTACAGCGCCACCATCCTTTGCTGCTTGCTTATCAATGCAATGCATGTGAACATGTTGGTACATCATTAGAGGTGCTGTTGAAAACAGAAAGAAACACTAGAATAATCTAACTATAAAAGCAAGGGCCATCTGTGAGTGAGTGAGTGTGCGGGTGTGTCTGTCTCAGTGGGGGCGGGGCTTCAGGGCTCTGCAGACTGAGCTCAACAGCAACAGACTCTCACTCTTCAGGACTCAGGGGTGAGTGTGAAAACAAAGACCCTTCATAACAGCAATGGACTCTCACTCTCTTATTAGTAAAACTATTGATCAGCACGGTAAAAGTCCTGCAATCAATGTTTTTACTTCAAGTAAAGAGTGAAAGAGAGGCATTATCAGCACAGTACTTCAGTTTACTTAACATATGTTCAAGGTGGAGCTTTTAATTCTAAAATGATGCTAGAGAGTTTCATGAATAATAACGAAACACTAATGAAATGCTATGATTACATAAACTCACAAAAAACATCACCAGAAAGCTTGCAGCCTTAAACAAGCCTGAAGATAGACAGTTGGACAGATGGTTGGATATCTAGAGAGCTGTTTCTGTGGAAATGTCAGCTTGAGAATACCCCAAATTTCTGAATTGCACAAGAATATCAATCATAAAATTAATCCAAATTTTGACCAAATAAAAGATTTAACTTTTATATTCTACATGTTTTCTCGAGGTTGAGTATAGAGACAGATAAAAAGGGGAACAATCTATGAACAACAGCCACCATCTGTTTTTTTCTACAAGAAGTGAAGGGACCGTAGTTTGTCCTCAGACACTTGGGTTTTGTCTTGTATGACTGTTTTGTCCCGCAGCATTCACATCCTCACATCCTTGGTTCTGAGTTTCTCATTTGTCCTTCTGTTATTTTTCTCTCTGCAACCCTCAGGGCGTTAATAATATTCAGGGCCTCGTGGTCCTTGTCAGAAACAATCCTCTTTCAAACTCCACTCACAAACTCCTTCCATAGAGTTCCATACACTTTCTCCAGAAGTCACATGATAAGGGACCTGGTGCCACGCTGACAGATCGTGACCCTCGCCTACAGTACATGCTGTGGCTGGGATCTGAGCAGTGTATTTCCATTTTGTGTCAGAAAGATTACGATCATTGAAGATGATGTTGGTGCAAACCCGTTTTGTGGCAGACTTAGCATATAAATGGAAAAAAGATTTAATCGCCAACAACTAAATAGTTCATTGTAACTGCCTGATAGACTATGCAGCACAGCATGCACAAGAAGAAAAAAAGGGCTTTTGTTAGTAAAACTGAAGATATTATGCTGTTAGAAACTTAAAACAGAATCCTTCTGAAGTCTGTCGATGGTGAAACACACATCTGAAAGACTGTTGCTGGTGTTCCCTCTGTCGACCTCATTTTGTTGCACGTTGCCAATTTGCAGTCTTCAAAAGCAAAGTTACTCTAGAAAGCAGAGTGCTTTACAGTCAAGTGTGAAATGTAAAAAGCATAAGAACCTTGGAAGCACTCAGAGAGCACATATGTCCCTCCAACAAGGCTAAACAATCCTTTTTTTTTTAAAGTTATAAGTCTGCAAACATAGGCCCTTTTCAGACCTGGCATTAACATGCATCTTGAGTAATCTGATCACAAGTGGACAGCTCTAAGTGTGCACACCTGGCATTAGAATGCATCTCCACATGCATCTTGAGTGATCACTTGTGATCAGATCTCACGTCCCCACACATGGCTAATACAACAAACGTTGTGACATAAGATTATAGGAATGTCTGTAATAATATTCTACAGATTTGTGAATTCGGGTAGGATTTTATGAACCTAAAAATATTTGGAGGAGTAAACATCTGCACCTGTCATCTAAATGTAGTTGCAATTACACACTGTGTTTTAGAGCTATGCCAATTTATGACAAATAGACACATAAAACCCAGAGGAATTGGGCAATAAAAGAAAACAAAAAAAAAATAGAAATAATAACAAAATAAGAAAAATTGTTAAGTACAAAAAGAGGCTGCAAAGTGGACATGTCTTTAGATAACTGGAAAGGGTAAAGCACAACAATGTTAGAAATGCCAAGCAAGTCATCTCAGGAAGCTGCCACCTTTAGATGGCATATGATGGTACTCTTCAGGAATGTCATTCTAATCATTCATTGTGTGTTGCTGTTTGCCAGAAAATGACAATATTGAAGCTTCAGATGTTTTCACCTTTTGTTGCTTTGAGAATGCATTTCAAGTCACTCCCTCTTCCCCCACCTGTAGTCAGAGATCAGTGGGAAATTTAAAGGTGCTTTAAAACAGCAGTAGGCAGGTCAGTGTGGTTCTCTTTGATGTGCAGATATTTCATGCTCATGCTCCAGCTGTGTGTGTGTGCGTGCATGCGCGTGTGTGCAGAAACTGGCTAGAGGCTGTCACCAAAGGCTGTGCCTGAGACACTGTTGCCATGGTAACACATTTTCCAGTTTTATGACAGGCATGAAAGGCATGTTAAGAGATTGAATGTTTCTATAAGGGCAGACACACACGTGTAACTTTCCCCCCAGAGAGATTCAGCTGGGGAGATTTGTGTGTTTGTTTGTGTTTCCAAATGCTGTGAATGGTAGCCTTTTTATTTTTTACTTCATATCTGTAAGGTAACCCATGCTCATTTTTTGTCTACAGCAATTGTATTTAGAGTCATTACTTTAAAGCCCTCTTGAGATTTTGAGTTAACTGATGCTTAGTCTCACGTAGCCAGACCTATCTCCACAGCACGGTGTCCGTGCTTGGGGGTAAGTCTAGATTGAATGTCTTTCACTCTGGTATAGTGGAAACAACTCCCTGGCCTGTTTATATTTCTTTAAACCAATCACAGTCGTCTTGCATCTTTGGCGGTGCTACGCCACGGCTGCAGCGAAGGGACTTTGAGAACCACATGGAAGGAAGGAGGGACTTGCTCTGGCTGGAGCAAAGATATTGGCTGGGGTCTCTTCCCGGCAGAAGTATAAAGGCTTGATGCCGACACTGCTCACATACCCAGCCAGACTAACTGATGCTCAACAGTGACTTATATTATAATATCATAATAGATGATACACCATCATTTTCCAGAATGCTGTGTATGTGTACTGAGTCTCCGTAGTAAAAACTTGTATGTAAGTGGGCACATCCACGCTGAAATCAGATCAATGCATCTTGACAGGCTGTGGATAATTATTCACTAGGATTAAGTCATTAGGTAGTAACTTTGGGTGGCTCAGCAATCTGCAAACTGCAAACACATTGCATTTTCATAACAATGGAAGGATAAAAACTGAAAATAGACAAAAAATAACAATTAGTGGTATCTTGCAAATGTGCAAAGGATTCATGTAATATATGTGCAGCTTGTTTTTACTTTCTTCTGTGAGATTTCTTTTTGAAAATACAACTGTGGCTTTTTCCCTTTTTTTATGACTATGACTATGACTTTTCCGACATACTATTCTGACTTTTTTTCTCAACAAACTATAATATGACTTTTTTCGACATATAAACAATGGCTTTTTCACTTTTATTTTTACACTATTTTATTTTTATAACTATGATATATATATATATATATATATTTATAGAGTGCCAAGATCACAAATGTAGGCTACTAATAGCTGTGCAAACAAAAGAGACTTATCTTTTTGTCCTCTGAGCAGGGACTCTGTATCTGCAGTCTAAAGGTAGAAGCTCAAACTCCCTCTGCAGGGGGTGATCAGGACTGTCCAATATGGCATGGGCCTTCCTTAAAACCTACCTGGAGTGAAGGTCAGAGAGCTGCACCTGATGCACACATAACAATAATTTTACTGGCCACTTTAACAAGCCGGCCAAGCCTATTCTTACTGGCCAGATTCAAGTTGCCAAACCATGCCACAATGCAAAAGAACAGAACAGATTCAATGAAGCTTCTATAAAACAGTCATCACTGTATTGCACACATACTATACTATGACTTTTTTCAACATATTATACAATGTTGTTTTCTTCACTTTTTTCTACATACTATACTATGACTTTCTTTTTCAATTTTGAAATTTTGAAAAATGTCATTTTTTTTCTCGTTTTTTTATACTATGAGGCTTTTTCTGCATTTTTGACAGTTTTGCTTAATTTTTAATGGCATACTATAGGCCTCCTATGACGGTTTTCCCACATTTTTGATGTTTTTACTTAATTTTTAATGACATACAGTATGTCATGTCTATGATGTTTTTGCTTAATTTTTGATGACATGCGGTACTATGACGTTTTCGCAGCTTTTTTGACAACATACTATAATGTGACACATTTTCGGCATGTTTGACGTTTTTTGTAAAATTTTTACGACATACTATGACATTTTTGTGGGATTTTTGACGACATACTATACTATGGCATTTTTGTGGCTTTTCTGACAACATACTATAAGAGTACACATTTTCTGCATTTATTTATGTATTTGCAACATTTGTACGACATGTATGACATTTTTGTTGGATTTAAAAAAAATATATATTGCACAATGAAAGACAAGACATTAACAGATCATCTGATACAAAAATGACAAAAAACAACAAAAACTACAAAAGTGACAAAAATGAAAAATAAAATGACAAAAATGACACAAACAACAAAAAAGATATAAACAAAAAAATTACATAACCAAAAGAGAGCCCCTGCTCTTCTGAGTCTGCCAAATTTCCTGAGAGAACTTCCTGAATCCATCATCAGGATCTCCAAGGTGTGTATTATCTATTCCTGTCATTTTAGTTGAAGAATTACTTGCACATAGTCATCTATTTTATGAGGACTTAAGGATGGTTAATGTGTATTTTGGGAAGTGCATTTATGATGTTTTATTGTGTTTGTGTATTGTAATCTTATTGCTTTTTTTGTGCCTTTCTGTCCCAGGAGGGTGACTTGGTTTATGTGCAGTTGGATAGAGTGGATGCTGGATTCCTTATTCTGGTCAGCAGTGGATGTGACAAGTGGATGCCTAAAGATGTGTCAGATGTGGCCATCATCCTGGAGCAGAGAATCATACTTTTATGCTGTTCTACCTATGAAGTATATGCTTGAACTCCTACAAAAGGTGGTAAGGAAAGCTCAACAATAAGCTCAAATGACTTTTTTTTTTTGAATGGACATGATGCGATCCTCAAATGATGCCTTTTGTTTCAGAGACTTTATGTCCAAGCTTTTGTAAGGGAATGCTTGATATCTAGTCCCAGAAACGCAGTGGCCCTCTTGTTCTGGTGTGTGTTCTGAAAGGAAAAAGAGGAAAGTTGTTGTTATGATCTTTGATGCTTAAAAGGCATATTCCGTATGACAGCCAAAGTAAGCTTTTTTAATGCAGTCTGAGCTATGACATTTGTGTGCTGGAATCAACATGATGCAGCATTGTGGATGTTAATAAGTAGCCTCAAAAGAGTGAGGTCCAGTTGAGTAAAGAAAGTATGAATATACTGTACTGTTTACTTGAGTCAGATCTTTGTGAAAAAAATAAACATTTACGTTTTTCAAAATCTTTGTCACAATTTCACCAACTGATAATTCTACTGACATGGTTTTAGTGGAATTAATGGCATGTGTAAACATCTAAACAACTGCATTTCTCACATTGATTCAATTGGAAGCAATAAGTCAAATCTATGTTACTTTTGTAACAATAACTTAAAACAACTACATTTCTCACATTGATTCAATTAGAAACAGTAAGTCAAATCACTGTTGCTTCTGTAATAATAAGTTAAAACAATGAACATATTCAAAATGTCAGTTAGTAGATCAATTGACATTACTCAAAAACTTAAGACAGCCCTTTAACTTAAGTTTTCTAGTTATGCTGCTATATTTGTTGTTACAGTGTAGTATATCAACATTTATAGCAAACACATCAAAAATGACAAAAATGCATCATATGTATGTTGTCTAAAAAGCCCCCCAAAACTCATAGTATAGTATCTTGTAAAAAAAAACCAAAAAAAACACAAAGGGCATAGCATAGTATGTCATCAAAAAACCCACAAAAACATCATAGTGGAGTATGTCGACACTTTTTTTTTCAACATTTTTCAACAGATAGACCAAACACATAAAAAATGCCAAAAATGCGTCATAGTATGGAGTAAAAAAAACAACATACTATACTGTGATGTTTTTATGGCTTTTTTATTTTTATTTTTTTTACTATGGCACAAATTCAATGCTTCTCACTTTTTTTCCATGTGCTATAAAAATTCGCCATACTATACTATGGCGTTTTTGTGGGATTTTTGTCGACATACTATACTTTGCCGTTTTTGATTTATTTTTAAAGAGACAAAGAGCTATGACTTTTGGGGGGCTTTTTAGACCACATACTTTTTTGGCAAAAAGAACATGCTGTAGTAGAGATTTTTGATGATACATGAAACTCTGCCATTTTGGATTTTTTTTTTGCGAAAAGAGAATGTTGTATGCATTGTGGAGGCCTTTTTAAAGAACATACTCGAATATGAGGCATTTTGAAAATTTTGGATTTTTGGCAAAAAAAC
>JAOVVB010147534.1:0-11903 GCA_028570985.1 Heterobranchus longifilis
CATTTGTGTGATTTAAATTAAAAGTTATTATATGGATATGGAGCTTTACTCACTTTTTTCAACACACTGCTATTATTGTGAACACAACCGTGTATATATCCTTTAACTGAAAAATATAATATAAACATAACGTGTTATAATTCTATGGTATAGAGAAGCCCTTTAAATTAATAAGCTAAATTGGGGATGAACAAGTACTTAATAATTCGGATCTAATAAAAGCATCTAATGAATTTTTTCCAAATACTGTTATGAATTACGAATAGTGTCCTGCGGTGGTATAGCTCGGTGTCTTTTTAAAATAAAGTTTCAAATTGTTTGCTGATCAGAAATTTGTGGTAGAAATGTGGTAAAAAAAAAAAAATTAAAAATCATAAATGGAGAGCGTGTAAACACTTGGTAAAGGTGCATTGTAAAAATTAACAGTAAAAACAAGAGCTATGGTTAATAGTGACAGGAAGAGCATTTACACACACACACACACACACTATGTGATGAGAACCCACAGGATTGGGACTAAACATATGTGTGTCCACTTATTAGTGGGACTCATCAGACTAAAAAGGCTTCAGTTTGCTAGTGAGCATAAAAATTGGACTTTGAAGCAATTTCAAAATGTCATGTGGTCTGATGAGTACAGACTGATCCTATTTCAAAGCAGTTTTTATTTATTGATGGCACAGGCATATTCCAGGACTCAGAGTGTGAAAGAGGGGTTCTGGGAGCATGAGGAATCATTTTCACACATGAACTGGCCCCCACATTGTGTGCTGTAATTAAAGCTGAAGGTGATTGAAATAAATACTAGGCAGCGTATCTTGTTATTTATAATAAGAAGAAGAAGAAGAAGAAGAAGTTGTATACAGTTAAATACAGCTGTTAAGTTGCATGTACAAATACAGTTGATGGAGTTTGCATGTTCTCCCCATTGTTGGTGGGCTTCCTCCGGGTACTCCGGTTTCCTCCCACCATCCAAAGACCTGCAGATTAGGCTAATTGGCGTTCTCAAATTGCTCGTAGTGTGTGTGTGCCCTGCAATGGACTGGCACCCTGTCCAGGGTGTATCCCGCCTTGTGCCCTAAGTCTCCCGGGATAGGCTCCAGGTTCCCGTGACCCTGAATACAGGATAATGCGGTATAGACGATGAGTGAGTGAGTTGTTACTTGTCATTTACTTAGACAGTAAGCACAAGATCATAAGATCGTTTTCCTACTCTAATGGTACAGGGTTTGACTCCTCTAATACCACAACAACCTGCCAGTTATTACATTATCATTTTTGTTGTTAATACATTTCTTCATTACTTACTCTTCACTTACATGTTAGAGAACAACCAAAAAACCACCAGCCCTGATTAGCATCAAAACTGGAGATAATGTGAATCAACACCTTCAGACCGATCAGAAATCAACAACTTTACTTTTTCATGCATGAATTATGACACACTAACTCAGGATTTTTTTTCAATATTTTTATTATTCTTAAGACATGCAAAAAAAAAAGTAATTATAAACATTTAAAAAAAAACGACAACTTTTTGAGGAATTTTTCAAGAAGAAGTTAGTCACATGTCCACTGCTGGCGATTGAGTATTCAGTTTAAAGGAATGTGTATTAGTGGACCAATCAATAGAACTGTGTATTATGTGGAAACATATGACAATATATTGGGTTTTAATTATGTTTAACAAACATTTTACCAAATGTTTACAGTTCTATCCTGTTATGGCCTACAGAATAACCGGAAAATTATTTTCTTGAGACTCGAAATATTCAGCAGTTCGGGGTCTTAATGTAAGTTGCTCTTTTTTCGGTTTGTCAAGTAAACACACTATGTAAGTTAACAATGCATCCAAGACACAAACCCACAGGACACTGTATACAGATCTTTCATGCACATGCTGCATCAATTGCCTGAACTTGTTTAAGTTCTAGTGCTGTATGAAAGGTTTTCTCCAGTGTATTTAACACAGACCTGATTTTGGAGTGCTTATCAGCATTTCCTGATTTCTAAAGCCAAGATGAGAACCCTCCCCATTGGACCAGTACATTCTTGTCTTGGGTATGTGTGGAATGACATGACCGTATTTATTCCTAGGAAGGTCTTAATTTCCTGCTCCTGTCACGAGCAGATTTTCTTTTCCTGTTTGGAGAGTATACAAGATTATATCAGATCTACATGCACCTTCGCCTAGACAGTCACTGGCACACAATAAAATTAATACTGCGCAAAATGTTTTTGTTTGTTTTTTTTCCAGTAAATACCCTCAAGGTACATAACTGTAACTTAGATAAACTGATTTACAACCAAACTACTGGAAACAAAGTATTCTCGAAACTACAAATTTGCAGTAGTTTTTCATCAAAATAAAAGTGAGTGAAGTAAAATTTACTACATAAAAGGCTTACTGACAAGAAATAGAGCTACTGACTTTAAACTCACTCCCTAATATATGAGCTTAATATAGGCTACATGAGTGTCTAGCTAGCTATGCTGTTCATGTGACCTAAAGCTTCGAAATTGTTTAAATTTTAGCATTAAAAAAAAAATCAGTTGAAAATTTATATAAAATATACATATTTTATATTTATACTTTTATAGAAGTAAAAAGGCTTGAGGTATAAAAAAATAATAATTAAAAGAAATTTGATTACTCTTTGCTAAAGCTACAGTATGAGGCGAATCCTAATGGAAGTTTAAAGCTAGTGTGCTTAACAACTAAGTCAAATTTTATCCTCGCTCTGTGTTAAAGACACTATAATTTTAAGAAATATTGTTTATTGGTTAATATTCACAACATGAACAAAATAAGATAGACTTTGACTCTGATTACAATGTACATAAGAACAAATACATAAATATTATTCCCAGCACCTCAGTCACAGTCGGTCACCAGTTGGCGCTGTTCCACACAGCTACTTTAAAAGGGCAAATCTTTAAAGGACCCGGGTTGCTGCCGTTGATGTTGGCGCCGGGGCAGAAGAAAGGGAATATCTTTCCAGTAAAGTGCACGGTGAATGTGTAGACGAGCTTCAGGTTCAGAGGGTTGGAGAAACTCACCTCCCCGGCCTCGTAATCCAGCTTCACCCGCACTCTCTCAAGACGGCCTGTCAGGTCCAGCCGCGTTGGTGGAGACGTCATGGCTGTGTAAACGCCGTCTGATAGAGCGATGGTCCAGAAGCCTGCCTCTGGACCTCCAGAGACTTTCCCCTTCCTGGGTATGGACTCCTTCACCACGCCGATGACCCAGTCGTTGTTGTCCTTCACCTCCACTTCCCAGCTGTGTCGTCCTGAGTCGAAGCCCTCTGACCCCAACACAAAGACGAAGTGGTCGAAGCGCTCAGGGTTGTCAGGAAGCTTCTGCATCGTGCCGCTGTTGCTGACCTGGATCAGGTTTTTACACAGGGTCAGACATGGGTAGGCCGTGTTTGCGTCCAGAGTAACCGGAGCTAAGAAGTGGACAAGAGGCGTTATCGTTATAACGTGACATGAATTGGAAACTAGTCTTATATCTTATTCATAAATTATCAACAGCGTTCCCACTGACACACAATCTGGGAAGGTTTATTCTTAAATGTGTATTATTTATTTACCTCTAATTTTTTTTTTAACCTTTTTGAAGTGTCTGTACTCTATGATACGCTGTTCCAGGGCAAACACTCGCCTTGGGCTCAAATACAGTATGTTACCACAGTGCTAATTTCATAACTGTCCATTTAAAACAAACTGTCTATACAACGTATTAAGTAGATCAGTTTCTGATTGCTTTGACCCAATCACAGCATGTCCTGCAATGTTTAATTGACCAGCAAAATGGCAAGGTTTATAATATTTTATTAACTAAATTACAGTCAGTCAGTGATGCTGTATCTAAAAAGCGGATCTATGAGCATGTGGCCGTGTGTGTGTGTGTGTGTGTGTGTGGTGAAGCTTACTGTATTCCACCATGGCCTGCATTTTCTCCCACAAGCTGAACTTCAGTGAGCTCACGTGTTTCGCCACGTTGATGAGAGCTGCTGGAACTTTCTCGGGTTCATTAAAGGTTAAGTCCGTCCTGCAGTCACAAGAGATTCACTATATAGAGACAGTAGTTTTATAATAAACGTCGAATAATTATATACAAAGTTATCAAATATGCACTAACCTCTTTTTTATATTTTTGTAGTGCTAAAAATGTAAATAAAAAAAACAAACAAAAGAAGTAAAATTATAATTTTATAAAAAAAATTTGACCGTCAGTAAAATAAAACTATTAAAGATTAACTTAACAATTATGAGTTCACTTAGATATTTAAAGTGTAAAGAAAAATGTAGTAAAAAAAAAAAAAAAAAAGATGCACATAATGAAAATGCACAGACAAAAGTGAAAAAAAAAATATTAGGCCTATTGATAATAAAATGCTAATATTAGCAACTAAGATTTTAGTTGTGTAAATTAATTAGGTTAAAAATAAATGTTATTACTAAATAATTAATAGATTATTATTATTATTATTATTATTATTATTATTATTATTATTAATAATAATAATAATAATGTTATTACTATTATAATAACTAATAATAAACAACTAAGATTTAAACTGTGTAAAATTAAGTATATTAAATCTGAACTGTATTGTTAATGTTTTATTTTATATATTTACACAATTTAAATCTTAGTTATTATTATTATTATTATTAATATTATTATTATAACCAATTATATTTAGTAAAATTATTTTTACATTTATTATAATTATTGTTATTATATTTTTTATTATTTAATTACTTTAGATTAAAATATTTTAGTTCATATATATATATAATTATATGCAATAATAATTATTATTATTATGCAATATTATATCATGTTGAAGTTGATTCTGAACAAAAGTTCTCACACCTTCAAGAACACAGGGTCACTGTAAGAGATTTCTTCATCTATGGTTCTGACTGCGTGAGAGAACATAAGAATATCCCGCAAGAGCCTGTCTGTGTTTTTCTTCATTAAAAGCAACTTCTCTTCCTCTTCCTCAGCCAGGAGAGCGATCCTCGCCAACTCCTGTTTTTCCAGGAACTGTCTGATCTCTGCAAATTCCTCTCTGATCTGTTTCTCTGCTTGCTGCCGTTGGTTCTGTCCAAATGGACGACAAACATCACACATCTGTTAGACTTTTTATTCACCTGTTGATAAACAACATGTTTATAGACAGCATGTTCATAGATTGCTGTTTTATTCTAAGCAGTTATTGTCTTTAAATCTTACAAAGGTAAGATTGTGTATTTGAAGTTCTATCTTTTGTTGATCTTTTGAACAAATCTTCAAAGTGTTTCTCGGCTAATTGTTTTTGATTTGTCTGAGAATTCTTATACATCAGCTTCACAAACTAATCCTAGGTGTATAATTACTGAGTGAACTTTCCTTACATCACCGTATATTACCTAAATGCCCTTACAAATTCTGACAAACAGCAATTAAGATGCAAATTGCGGTTAATTGGTTGCCACTGTTTTGCTTTCTGTTCAAATCCATCTCTCAGCATTAAACCTGGCTTTAGGAAAAGTTCTGTCTGCTCTCCATCATTACCTTGATGTGAACGATGGTGTCTTCACGCTCCTGCTTGGCCTCGTAAAGCCGTCTGAGACTTTTCTTCATTGGCACCACCTCCCTCTTCAGCTCCCCCTAAAAAAGAGCAGGAAAACACAACTAAGCTAAAGTTGCTAAAGCAACCACTAGCAAGTATGCTCTGGCTTGGCCTCATTTTCAGTCCAAGGTGGCAGACAGTTAACTGATTTTTTTACACTTACCTGTTTGGCCAAATTTTTTATCCGAAGAGACACTTGATGGAACTGAGATTTAAACTTAGAACCTTCCAATGAGCAATTATAACCTAAAACTTTTTTAAAAGCTCATAAAAAGTTTCTTTGTTTCACTGATTTCCTCCTTAATTTGGTCCTGGTGAATCTTTACTCACCAGTTAGGTCTTGCCTACAGACCTACAGTCAACTGTATCAAACTACTGCTCATGCAACAACATGGACTGGTGTGACCACTAGAATCGCATGAAAACTGCTATTCGCCCACTTCAGCATGTATGAGCTTGTGTCGCTGTGACTAACAAAAGAAAGAGGTCATGGGCCACCCTGGCCTCTCTAAAACCAGGAACACTCTTCCTCTCCGGAACTCCAGGCCACTCCTAGATGGCTGTGGCATGGCCAGGATTTGAACTTTAAATCTTACATTTACCGTATTAGGTCGATCTTATCCAGAGCGACTTTTTTTTTTTTTTTTAAATCTCATTATACGGCTGAGAAGTTGTATAATGAAGTGTGGCAGATCTGGGAATTGAATCTGGAACCATAAAGTAGTGCAATGACTTAACCACTGATCTATCCCTGCCCCCTGAACCGCCAGACAACATGTTTGAGCTTTGTTTTGAGCTTTTAATGTAAGTTTTTACATCTGTAACCTGCTGGTACTGATAACTGTCATGTCACAGTTCTCAGTAAGAACATTTCAGAAATAGAACTGCGTGCCAACGTTTATGTAATAAGAAAAAATATTTAGTTACTTTCTATATTAAAAACAGTTTGCCAGGCAGTATTCTGTTTAAACAGAAAGACACAATAAGCCATTTTAAACTATTAACACATAAATAAACATAAATAAATAAATATTAACAATAAACCTTTGACCGTTACAGCTCCTTCATTTCTTAATGGGGTTCTGCTTGGGGCCCTCTTTGAACGAGACCACTGTTTAGATTTCTCTGTATACATTTATTATTATTATTATAATAAATATATATATATATATATATATATATAAAAAGGTACAATTTTACCCTATTTTATTGCCATTTAAGTAGTTTTCATTCCCATAAATAGTTCCATTTTGTCATTTTTTTATAAATACAATTGCACATTAAAGGTAGCAGTGCATTTTATTAATTTAATTTATTATTATTATTATTATTATTATTATTCCCCTTTATTAATATTATTACTCATATTGTATATGCTTCTATATATATTCTTTATACTGTATGTTCTAGTCATTTTAGCCTTGCACTACTAACTTTGGTCAGCTCTCACATTATCCTATGTCTGCTAACTATATGTAAGATAAACATATTATACTTAACATTCTATGCTTATCTATCTATCTAGGCCATTGTACATCCTCTGAGGCATATGAAGCCACACAACTCATACCTTCGACTGTTAACTAGAGAGTAAAAAATTATTTTATATCAAGAATTAACAGATTTTAAAACTCTTATATAAAACTGTAATCAGTAATTAGTAATCAGCTGTTTTAAAATCAACTACTTATGAACTGAAAAACACCACTATACCTGGCGTGTTTTGGGTTCAACTTTTCAGCTTGTTGTAAAAACACATGGATTGGAATGATGGGGGATGAAAACACACACACACACACACACACACACACTGAACACGTGGACTTTTCTCAATTTTTTTCCACTGTGATTAGTCAGAGGGTGTTGATTAATTTTTCTATAACAGCAGCTCTGATAGTAGCGTGGCTGCAAACCCCTCGTTTTAACGTGTTATCATTACCATAGCAACGGCTTATAGTGAAAATTCCACCTAAATGGATTTTTAAAAATGTAAGTTTTCTATAAGGTAATGTTTATTTAAAATCTCCTGTGTCAGCGGATAAGCTGTAAATTTCTCAGATATACTCATGACAGACATAACTTTGAGTAGTTAAACAAAAAAAATAAATAAAATGACTTAAATAAATGTTTACTCTGTTCAATAGGACGGCAAATATCTGTACTTTTATTTCATTACACGTCTGAGTGGTGTCGCATTACCTAACCACGGTGGTGTACTGTAATATTTGAAGCAGTTCCTTTGAGACATGCCTGTTTATGTAAAGGGTTTTTGAAACCGGGAGCGGAACTCGTTGCACACAGCAACAGAATAACATGTTTACAACTGAGAAAAGCAAAAGAGAGAGAGAGTTTTGCTATGGAAAAGTCTACTGTAAGTCTATGATTACCTGTACTATAAAAAAGTACACACACAACTTGTTTTGTTCATGTTTAACATTAAAACTAACTGTAAATGGATAAAAATCCATAATTTTGAATTACTGTTAGCAAATTGCTGTGGTATACTGTAAATAAATTTGTATCAGGATTTATAGGTTGAAGTTTATGGAAGATAATCAACTTTAGGGTCAAAACAACACCATATCAGCAAATCAACTGTTTTACACACTGTTCCTCCATCGCTGATTGTTTTCCTCATACAGCATGATACAGACTTTTATTCCTTATAAGAACTTTATATTTGGTTAAATCCATTTTATCAGAATTAAAAATGTGTGTAATGTTAAATTTTACGCCAATTTTTTCTTTTAATAGTAATGATTATTATTAAGCGCTGATGTGGTGTACTGTATTTCTTACATGTTTTGTTTTCTCGTTGATTCTAACAAAATGGTTTTTTTCCCTTCCTAATTAAAATGTCAAAAGTGTTTGTAGTTTCCGTGAACATAAAGCCTGTCCTTTTCCTCGTCTGATAGTTCGCTGTGGGAATTAGAGCCGTTTAGACGGCTGACATTTACCAGTATCGTCACGCCCTGTTGTTCCCCGCATCAGAATAAAGGTCAACATTGTAGGGGTTTGTTAATGTCAGAGACTAATTTCGGTCACACAGTAACGCTCACCTTAAGGTCTTGCGCCGCTTCCTCCATGGGGGACACACGGTGGCCTTGGTGCTTCTTGGAGGTGTGACACACACAGCACAGCAGCTCCTCGTCATCATGGCAGAAGAGCTTGAGTGCCTCTCTGTGAGTAGGACACAAGTCCATCGACTTGGCGGTGGTGCCAGGCGACGAGGGCGGAGTGTTTAATCCCTTCTGTTCCTGCACCAGCGTTTCACACACATTCTTGAGCACGAGGCTGAGGGTGGGCTCGGTCAGCGAGCACCTTTTCCGGCACACAGGACACTCGCGCTTGGGCGACTTCTTGCTCCAGAACTTGTTCAGGCAGGTGCGACAGAAGCTGTGGCTACAGCGTAGGACCACGGGGTCCGCGAAGATCTCACAGCAGACTGGACATGACAGATGGTCCTCTACGACCGAGCGGGAGCTGGAGGACAGAGATCGGGGAGCTAGAACCACCGCCACTTTGGGGTTCAGGAGCATACCGTCTTTCCCAGGCTGAGAGGAAGCTCTTCCTCGAAAAGGCATTGCTCAGTAGTTTGGGCTGTAAATCACAGAAGTCACTTCTGCTTGAACGCAAACTTATGTATACATATGCGTCTCCAAACACGCTAGAGGAACTAGAAAACTTGATGCTTTCTGATAACAGCTGCCTTTTATAGGCATGCACTATTTGACTGACCACAGAGAATCTTGCGTCACTCTGAGGGGAAAAACACGAGGCACTTCAGCAAATCAGAGAGGTGTTTGCTGTAAACATGACTGTTTTGGAGACTCGGCTGGTGTTGACTTACACAAGCATAACTTCACCAAACAAAACTGTGAAAAATAGTTTGATGCCAATTGACAGGATTAAAATGATGACTTTAATCCTACTTTAATTTACTTAAAAAAAATCTATCGAGCACACGTCAATCTTCCAGCCATGTAAAAATTCCCCGGCCTCACCCTAAACACCTCTGTCAGTGTAAAGTACATACAGTACGTGTGGGAAAAACCGACCTTAGCGCAAAGGCTCTCAAACATTATCCAGCACGGCTTCTTTAACAGATCCTACACTGTGTCTTATGATCAGAGATAATAAATTAATTAACAAAATGACAGACAAGAATACTCGACAGGGCTGTACTCCATTTACAATTTGGCAGGAAGCAGTTATAATACACAGCCTGAAAAGCTCATCTAGGATATCATGATCGTGCAAACGACAGCATGCGGAAAACTGTCTTTTAACATTTTAAAATAAACAAACATTTTTAAATTCCTCATTAAACTCCATATCTGATGCCACTTCGACTAAATGGTGGCAAAGGCTTTAGAAAAAAAATAAACTGCACACATGCAACGAAAAAGAAAAAAAGCTATTCACAGCTTATACAAAAGCTCTTTTCATTACAATTTAAAATGTACTACATGTTGAAGACAAGTGATGTTACAGAATTGTACTAGTATAACAAGGCAATTACAGAGAAAAAAAATTCAACTTGTATAACTTGTATTTTTTTATATACTACATAAAACTGTACATTTTGATAGACCACATTTAGCTTGGACCACAGTGTGCATTCATCATGGCATTGTTCAACAACATCAAGTTATTTCCGATAACAGAAAATCAGAATATTAATGGAGAATAGAGATCTCATACTGAAGGTGAGAGTCAATGAGAGAGTCAAATCAGGAATCATCGCAGCACATGGCCTATGCCACTGCTCCGAAGTCCTTATACTTTATACTCCCAATCAAACTGAAGCCTGTTTTCTGATGAGTCTCACTATCAATTGATTTTATTATGGGGACACAGCTGTTTAGTCCCCATCACATTGTGCTGTATGAAAATGTTCTTACTTTCACTTTCATTTAACATAGCACTGATTTCTACTGACTATTTTTTTTTTTTTTCGATGCAACTTCACCAAGCATTTAAGTGATCTCTGATTTTCATGCTCATTTACAATATTTTCTGACCACATAGCTTCTGTGAAGTTGATGGTTGAGCAGTATTTTAATATAACCAGGTTTTAATAATGTGTTAGACAGTTCTTTACCAAGCTCCAGTTCCATGTTTTCTTTGCTTGATGTGGAGAATCTCTTAACCATTCTGAAGCACGGTTAACATCTCTTCCACAACCACAGGACATGTCTTCTGACATGGTTTAAGAAATAAGAATCTCCACACTGCATCAGTTAAGATTAAAAAAAATTGTTCCCAGCTGAAAGATATTAATCACTGCAGTAATTATACAGTACAACTAACATTTCTTAAATATTTGATAATTTTATAGGATATAATTGCTAGTATGTTTTCTGGGAAAAACACAGGTATATTTCCTGTGGTTTGCTCTTGTTATCCTTGCTCGCCCTAATGTGACTTCACATAAGATGATACCCTCCCCCAGAATATTGCTCAGCTCTGCTGCTTTCCTGTGGGCCGTGGCTCAGTAGCTCGTTTACATCGACGCTGAAACTACAAATATAGATGAGAAGGGAAATAAAGGGAGTTTGAGATATAAAACAATATAAAAAATAATTGTAAAATATGAGACTTTTAATAAACAGACATGACACATGATCTAGACCTACTCCAGGTGGAACATTCAGAAAGAAAAAAATTAAATCAGTTATGGTTTAAGTAGACTAAGTACATTAAAACCACAAGGCCGATGTAAGTTCTTATTTCATTGATTTTATTTTTTTTTCCTCCCAGCATTCTGTATAAGGCGTAATGTAACTGTACTCTGTCCTACATCGTTCAGTTTTGAAATGCTGAAAACGTTTTTTGACAAATATGGTTACACTGTTATTATTATATCAGGGTATCATCTCATCCCATAATTACATAATTAATTAAATAGTAATAAATCATTGTTCTCCAGAGTATGTGTGTGAGCTGAACGGTGGATGCACTGAAAGCAACAATAACAGTGGTTTCTCGGAAATGATGTTTCTAAAAACAATATTAAATGCAGGTATTTCTCAGGTTTATACTGGTACTATGAAACACAGAAGTGAACAAATTTTATAAATATCCTGATTTGGGATTAAAAAAACATTCAGAAACAAATGTATCAATTAATAATTAATAATTTAGAGATCACCACCTGTAGGATTATACAGGAACAAGCAATGTTTTACCATCACAAATGTAAACATATCAAATTAAAAAGAAATACATATTGTTATATATATATATGTATTTCTTTTTAATTTGTATATGTTT
>JAOVVB010147545.1:0-11903 GCA_028570985.1 Heterobranchus longifilis
CCTTGCCAGCCCGCTCCATCCTTTTCTCGCACTTCAGCTGTTTCGGACATGTGTGCAGAAATGTATGCCACGACATGCGTGTGTACTTATATCACATACGGCTTCACACACAGACAAACACTCAACAGAACTGCGTATAGCACTCAAGGCACCATTCCTCCGTGGCCACAGTGATTAATTACTTTTAACAAAGCAAACAGAGTTCGCTTGTCCGGATCAATCTTTTCCCCGTCTTGGTGCGAGACGCTGTCACCAGTAATTGCCAAACTCTGTGTAGTATGAAATGAGGGCCACTTTCACCTCTCCCTGGTCCTAAGCTAACCATAGCCTCAATTTTCTACACTTGTGCACCCGCTCTACTGGCTCCCATGCCTCCACTGTCCTCCTCTTCTCTTTTTTTCCCTTCCTCTGTATCTCCTTGTAATGCAACCTCTTCCTCGGGAGCTATAATGCTTTTCAATATAGCCGTGAGTAGTAGTCATGTCATCTCATTTGAACTTATCGTTTTTAGTTGCTGCCATATGCTTTTAGAGCAGCTCATACAAAAATCAAGCATCATGCCTCTTGCCATCCATGCATACTAATTGGCATCGCTCTGCCAAGCTGATCAAACACCATTAATCTATTTGTAGTATATATTTGTTTCTAAATGAGAAAATTAATACATTCTGCTACCACAGCCAGCTGGGTGCAGTGAGCCCCATTGATTGTTGGCACCCTCAGTATGACTCATAGCTCTGAGCAAGTGTTTTAATTTGGCTTACTGTGTGTGTATGTGCGTGTTTGTATGAATGCCTATGTGTTTTCTGGCAGTGGATTGCTTTTATGTTGAGACCAGTAGCCAGTAGGAGTTTCAATTAACATATTTACTTTTTTTTTTTAAAAACATATAAAGTGTCCACAGGTGGTATGGAAACCTGTTCACTTCATCCTGTTGTCCGTCATGTTGGACGTGTTTCCATTCACATAACGGCGACTTCCGTCCTCGTCTTATACACAACTCTCTCTGGTACTGTTGAACCCGCAAGCGGATCTTCCAGCTCCGACATTTCGTTAGCTGTCCAGTATAGGCTGCACGATACGAGGAAAATATGCGATATTCAATAACGGTGTTGAATAGCGTGATAACGATATTACTTGCGATAAATAAACAGATAAAGTATACTCAGATCTGTTCTTTCAGTATACTGCTAAAATACAGCAAACTTCTTGTTGAATAAATAAAGTTATTAATTATTTCCAACATTCTTTTATTGAACTGAACACAAAAGGCATCAAAAAAGAGAATTATATTTACAATTTAAAGTACAGTTTTCTACTAATACTTTCTTTTAACTGATATCGCGATGATGATAAAAAAAATGATATATTGTGCAGCCTTACATGGCTGATTGCACACTAGCTTGTTAACTTGTTGTGCTAACCTCAGTACATGTTGCTAACGGCGTCTGGCTAAAAGTTTCGGATGCTATAGGGAGTCATCATGACTAAAATAAAACATATATTATTGACTTACGGGTGACTGGCGGTGGATTACTTTTATGTTGAGACCAGTTGCCAGAGGAGTTTCAATTATCATATTTATTTTTTTAACATATAAAGTGTCCACAGGTGGTATGGAAACCTGTTACTGGACAGGCCATCGAGTCACGCATAGAGATAGATATCAAAGCCAGGGAAATACAGCTAACATGATTAGCAGGCGGACACAATTAATGATGCATGGTGATGGCCAAAGAACACTGAGGGAAGTTGCTGTTTAATGAGCTAACACAGAGACTGTGCATATGTGTTACAGGACCACTCAGTGTTATCAGACACCTCCTTTCAGTAGAACTCTGCCAATTAGCCTCATTATGGAAGTTGACTGTCAGGATTTCACTCTAAAATAGTACTTGTTGCTAATGTGTGCATTAGCAGCATTGTGCTTGTCAGAAAGTGTGGTGCCGTGCATCTTTTCCCCCTCTGTGGGTGTGACATCTCCTGTGAAAATGGTACTGTCAAGCCCAACTACATCTGGGATTGACTGTTAATTCTCAATAGGAAAGCAGCCCTGAAAACCACTCTCCTCATTAATAATGAAATACCCACACTGGTCCACCCATAATGTTACTTTTTTCAGCTTCTGATATTTCCCCCTTTCCCAGCAATGTGCTGGAGCATGTCATATATATGATAAGTAGAGGAGCCTGTCCGCGTGGGACTCATCACACACTTAAATTGGTGCAGCATGGAGTTCATATTGCAGTGTGGCCGAGGGGGAATTAGCGAGTCTATATATAAACCCATGCCGCATGTGTTGTGAATTAAAGTGCATTTATCTGGTAATCGCTGGGGAGATCTCTGTGTGCACAAGCATGGCAAAGCAGTGGCGCTGCTGCCACAACAGTGGCCCAGTATACTGATGCTGCTGCACTGGGAGATGGGAAGGAGAAACAGGTCATTCTCAATAAAGAGCTCTGATAGCCTGGGTGGCAGCAGCCATACAGTACACTAGGAAGGAATAACAAGAGGCATCTCTGTGTGTCCTTCACCCTTTATCTCTCTGTCTTACGCACTTCCTCTGTCTTCCCACCTCCTCCTAGTTTTAAGTATAACCCTTTGGGTTACATCACCATTGTCTTTCCACACCCTGCCCTCTTCTCTCTCCAGTCTTCCCAGCCTCTCAGCGCCGTATCTGTGATTCAACTTGCCTTTACTCAATCATGTATGACTCCTTACTAGCAGAATCAAAAGCAGCGGGTCTCATGCCATGCTTTTCATTAGAACTCTCCATAAAGGCTGACTGTGAGTCTTTTTGAAGTGTTGCAGGCCAGCTCTGGAGAAGCCTCACTGTTGAGCAGCCTGTGCTGCTGACTCTTGTTTGATGAAGCAACTTCACACCAAGGCCGGAGCAACCTAATGAACCCCACACAAGTGCTGACACCGGCAAGGAGTTGTGTGTGGCAGCACACAGCGCGAGGGGGGTAATGACTTGGTGGACTCTGTCTCTCTTTGGGAACTTCAAACTCAGCATGCAATGATAACCAACCCTCAAAAAACACCTCAGGCTGAGAAATACTTCTTTCACTTGGCAGCCGATTTTTCACACCTCAGAAAATGCCAGTTTGAACAGCTTTCGTTTTGCACGGGCTAAATGGTTTGTGTGAATAGGATGTTGCATTTGTTACGACACCGGCCTTTGTCTTCCAACTAGAAAGTCAATACATCAGTTGAGATGGCAGCAACGTTTGAGATGTGAATCTCGGGAGTGTCATGCTTTGAAGAGGCATTGAGAGAGGGTCAGTTGGACATGACTACCCATCCTAATGGCTAATGGAGCTGCCTGGTTTCCCATGTTGAGAACATGTGTCTCTCAGCCAGTGTTTACTAAGAGGAGGGTATTTTTCAGCCATGCTTGAGTTCACTGTCAAAGCCAATTAAGGGAGTACAAATGAAGATGGAGGATGTGGTGCCTCAGGCCAGGAGAGTACAGCACCGGGGCCAAGTAGCCTCTTCTGTCGACACTGTGGGGCTACACACATCAGGGACACATATGGTTGGGCCTGCTTATTCAATTGGCATTGGCTTTGCATAATCAGTACCCAAAAAGTGAGTTTTTCTTCAATCGTGAGCTGATTTGTTGCACTGTTTTAATGATTGGTAAGAAGTTCAGTTGTGACAACACACAGATTCAGTGGAGATCACAGCTTGTTGCTCGATAAGCCTTTTTGGTTGCAAAAAAATAAACTGTAAAATGTAAGCCTTGTAGGTATTTTGCAATAAAGCCTTTTATGGCCACCTTTAGTCTAGTCTGGGTGGAAAGCACTTCAGCAGCATAGAGTTTGCTCTCTTTTTCAGGTTCACCATCTGGCCTTGATTGATTAAAGCTCCTTTAAGTAATTAATGCCTACTTTAATTGAGAGTCAGCCCCTGTGGCTGTGGGGTTCGTGTGCAATGCTCAGGCAGAGCAGAGCCAAGGATCTAGTCGAGAGGGGCACGGAAATCTGTTTAGCACCCTGACCCTCTCAGCCTCACATCTCAAGACTCTTAAGATGCTAATAAGAATGCAAGTATGCTAGCCGCATCCATGTGACAAATCGGGCTATAAATCATAGCGGAAGAGTGTGACATGGTTTTTCTAACATTGGAATTAATGTGCTTGGAATGAGCTACAAGCATATTGCCATTTTTATCTGCTGGTTTATCACTTTCCATTGGTCTGTTTCCTTTGTGAAAACCCTCAGTTATGGTGGACATGCACGTAGCGGAAAGAAAATTGAATTCCCTCTGCCAAACAGTGTATTGTGACAGCATGTCACCGCACGACCCCACAGCTTGCCACTATTGTGCTGTTTCATCTGTTTGTGATAAACGAGCAATATCAGTTTTTCCCTTCTATTTTACTTTGACTGTCACAATGGATGTGCACCACATGTCACTTCCCCGATCACAAGCCTTCACCTTCTTTATTGAAGCTTCTCTTTGTCTTTTGGTAATTGTTTTTAGAAAACGTTAAGCCATCCCCCCAGCCAGATAATACGAGACACAGTGAATACAGAGTGCTCAGCATTGATTCCACATACCTGACTATGACCTTTTCCAATCTGAAGTCCAGCGCTGGCTGCCAGTTTGATGTGAGCCGGCTAATCGATTCCTCGCAGCCGTGAGAGAGTACTACAATGCCTCTCGCACTGAAGCCTCTACCAGGCATTCTGGATTTTTAGCTGAGTCTTATTGTTGCCACTCACTGAATAATGAAACATTTACCCTTTAATTGCCAGCTCCACAAAGAAAGATCAGTTTAATTTGCTCTCATTAAAGCCATCTAATCTAATTGGCTAATTAAGGGCTTTGGATGGAACAGCAATCACCGGAGTCTACAACGCCCTTAGGGAGGTATACATCAATGGATCATAAATATTTTACTGCGTCTACTTACATGCAGATTGTAAGGTGCTTCAATTTGACTTGCATAAGTGCCTAACATGCACCTTTGGTGTGGCTTATGTTGTTAACATAAAATCACTGTAGACTTGAACAGGGTTGTTCTATAAAAAAGCCCTCCAGGTCAGCATATGGACGAAACAAAAAACCCTGAAAATGCAACATTTTTCATCGATTGACTGGATTAATGCAGAAATCTTTCGCTCAGTGTGAGGAAAAATGAGTCTGTCACTGTGTTTTCTCCACTGACACACAGATAAACACACATGCACATGATCGATGTAGGTCAGGGGTGTTTGCTGGTTTAGGGTTTGGGCTTATTAGATTGGGGAGATGGTAATAGACAGGCAGCTGTGTCATGATTCTATCCCAGTGACCCCGAGGCCAGAGGTTTATGTTTGGCCCCAGGCGATGTGTGTGATGCCCCCCACCGCCGCCTCTGTGAGGACCGACCTCAGACCTTTTCAGTCCTGGGGGGAAAGATATCTGTACCTGCAGTGAGGCTCAGGAAGATGGGTATAGAAAGTCCTGGACCAGGCTTCAGAAATATATTTAATTAAATATAGGCTCCACTGTGCTGTACTGTGGCTTTCTGCTTGTCAGGTTGAAGGGCAGAAGGCCCAAAGCAGCAATCATTCCATTTCACATTTTTTTCTTGCTGTTCTCCCAGCTAATTTGTCATGGCCGACAGTTATCCCGGGATATTAAATTAAGCAGTTGACATTTTGTGTACCCTGCGAATCGACTGTGTCACCTTGAAAGTGTAGTGGCACAGATTTGCGAGGGATGGTGGAGGCACATGTCTGAAACCTTGGTCGACACATGACATTTCTGGGTCACATTGGAAACCAGGCAACGACACCTATAGTTAAAGAGCCAAGAAACAGAGGAAAGAAAGGCAGCAATCCCTTTGTTCCCGTCACACCATTAGTGTTAATCTGATCCCGGCGTCCTTGCCTGTGTGGAAAGCTGATTTCAAGTAATACACGTTTGTTTGAGACAGATGGGTGGTTTTCTTGAGGAGCTATTGATGTATTTTCTTTCAGTTTGTATTTGTGTGTGTGTGCAGTGTGTTTGCAGCCTGCTGTCCCTATTTGATGGTCTGATTTGGGTTCCATTATGTCAGCAGTGGGGGGTTCTGTTGAGAGTCGTCACATTGGCACCAACCGCCCTGTGGGTGATCAGAAACCATCTGCAGCAGGCGTATCCTGAACACAGTACTGCAGCGAAGGGTGTGGCACGGTCTAAACGGAGCTTACGCGGCTTCTATTGATTCCCACATTTGAGAGCATCTCTATTATTGCTGATCACCGATCAGGGCACAGCAAGCCGCACAAGTCCTTGGGCTGCTGGAGCACAGCTGGAGCAGTCAGTTCAATGACAGGCTGCTTGCATTGTGGGCGAGGAGTTATGTTGTTTGTTTAGAGAGACATCATTGTGGTTGAGATTTTACAACTTTGAAAGTGTGTAAGGAAAGAGCTTCAACTGTCTGTAAATAACCTGACTACATGGGCGGGTTTCCAGCTCCATTGCCCTCGATACAAAGGATTTACAAATTACCTTGGCAATTTGATTTCTTGCTGAAAATGACAGATTCAGGATAGGGTAAACAAATAGATCTGGCAGTCTTTAGTAAGCGTTTTGTCTTGGAAGCACTGCATACATCTCATAGTGCAACCATGTGGAAATTAACTTTGGATGGAGCATACATATAGGCTCTTGGAAATATGCAGTGATCCATTGACCGAACAAGCTTTTCCACCTCTGTGGGAGATAGTATGTTTTTGTCAGCATTCATCCTATTCCAAAGCTGCGTTTCCACCCAAAGTACCCAGGACTTTTTAGTCCCAGGGACAAATTTTAAGGAACTACCGCTGTGAAACAATCAGAAAATTATGTTTTATTTATCTCATTCACTGGCTCAGCTCACTCGCCCATTCACTCAGCTCGCTCGTGTGAACTGATTTTAAATGAGTTGCAAAGCCTAACTTTCATTTTAATGCTATCAAACAAAGAGAAATGTTCTCCCCTCATCTTAAAATTGACCTAAATTGATACTAGAGTACTTCCTTGTTTGATGAAGCAGTACACAAGTTGAACCAGTTGTGCTGTGTGCGATGGTCATCCCTGCAAACTCCTCCCGGAAAGTTCCTGTATCTTCAGAAAGTACTATCCCTGTTCAGGGACGTTTTGGGGGGTAAAATTCCCCTGGAAAATGTCTGCAAAACTTAATTTAGACCCTAGTCCCTGTGGTGGAAACCTTCCTCAAAAGGTTCGTAATTTCTAGGGAAAGTTCCTGTGGTCGAGATGTTAGACAAGGAACTTTGTAATTGTATCAGGCGCAGAATTATTTTCCCACTCTTGTTTCGCCATAGACGCGCATAGACTGCTGTGCTGTGATTGGCTAGTACTCAACAGGTCGACATGTCAAAAGTCAGAGGTGGTAGGGTTAGGCCAAAGAGGTCAGGGTTAGGGTTAGTACTAACCAATCACAGCACAGAAGGGCGGGACTAGCAGCACAGTAGTGCAAGACGAGGAGAAACAAAAGAAGGCAGGATCCAGAGTGTGCACATACAGTAGGCTGTATCTACCTTGCCATATGCCAACTCATACTCCTGTTGTTCATATCCATTTAGCACAGCTACTCAAAATATATTTTCAATGAGTCTTCCTTTAAGCCTGTTAAGCCCAGACATGCCCAAACATAGACATGCTCCCAGGGGCTGATGACACCCCTGGGGGTTACAGAGTACTGACGAGGAGCCTAAGAAGGGGGCAAGGACATATGTTGAGGCATTAATCTGCTAATAGGAAAGGAGCCCCTAACAGCTGGTCTTGCGCCAAACTCCCAATCTTAATCTTGTCAACTTTCTGTTCAGCTGCTCTGACTGTGGGCCTTATTGTGAACAACAGAGCTGAAAGCAAAGTGTCCATGTTTCATTGTAAGTGTCTTGTTAGGGAGAAAGGGAGTGTATGTGCATGAGCTTGTTTGGTCACATGTGTGCGGAGATCCCCGCAGTGTGTAGCACAGTGTACCAGAGTGAATAACTTTTTTTTTTTTTTTGCATCATTTCCCTCTTCCTCCAAAGCATAAAAACATGAATATTTAAAACTACATCAAACAAGCATTCATGAAATATTAAAATGTTCGAGAAACAAGAAAAGCTTTTATCCTCTCTCTTATTCGTATGTGTTTTCTAGCCTCTCTCTTTCTCTCCCTCTCTCTTTTGCTCACGCGCGCACGCACGCACGAACACGCATTTACTGACACACATGCGCATTAGCACTCCCACAGAATTTACCCACGGGTAAGAACGACAAACCTTCCCACTCGAACCACTCTTCTGTGGTATCAGCACATTGTTGCATTAAATAGAGGAGCCAAAGATGCAGGAAGGTTCAGTAATTTACTCTGGATTGAATTTCAAGCAAAAACGCATTATTAGAAGTCCTGGTTTGTAGATGTCATGTTGTACAAGATACCTAACATTTCAGGAGGGCCTGTGTTCTGTGAGAACTTTGCCTTCGGAGGAGTCATTCTCTAATATGCATCCTGTTTATTTGGTCAGGGAGAATGTTTTTTGGCGGAGAGATTAAGCACTGACTTGTACCATTCTGTTGTGTATATATTGCTGTATGTTGACAGGGCAAAATTAACCAGAGCCCTCTCTTTTCTCTCTCTCTCTCTCTTTCTCTCTCCCTCTACTGTACCTCTCTCTATCTCGCTCTGTCTCGCTAAGACCTAAGAGAGGCTGTGCTAATCACTGTAGCGCTAAGCAGATGCTGCTGTGTTTTTAGAAAAGATCCTGTTAAGTGTGAATTAAGAAAATGTCGTGTAGGGGTGCAATCTTGCTCTCCTCTCTCCCATAATGCCTTGTGCCAATAGCATAGCTGCTCTGCTCTGCAGCTTTGTCTTCACTATTTGGTCTTCCCTTGTGCTAGTATTCAGCCACTGTAATGCAAATTCAAGTGAGCCCTCTGTTTTATGAGCATCACTGGTTGAATTGACTTGTTGGATTATGCAAAGGCTGAGGTTATACCGTGTGTATGTCTTTGTGCAGCTACATGATGTGTTTTGAAGGCAGTGGGAGATTAATGGAAGAAAAAAAAAAATCCTATAAGGCTGTACGGCACATTGATTCTGTCATTTTTGCCATGGCTCTTTCGTTTATGCATTTATTCTCCTGCTTGTGTTTGCAGTATTTTAATGCACTCTCCGCACAGTCGTCTAGTCTTTCAGCCTTATGTAGGACAGCATATACGGTGAAATAAAAGGATTAAAGAAGATGGCGATTTTTGTTTGAAGCCAGCCTTATTTTATTCATCTTTTTTTCTCGTCCTCTTTCCCCGGTCGTCTCAGTCAGGGCACGCCGCTTAAGAGAATGAAAGAAAGATCTCTGGGCGAGCAGTCATATTGTAGGCTAAATCTAATCAAAGGGAGAAGTGCTTTTAAATGTCTTTTGTTCCCCCGGGCAAAACGTTTGTAGACCTCCCCACTCTCGCCAATGCGTCCTGCCCAAACTCCACCGCCACTAGATGCAATTAATATTGAGCGGATACCCTGGCCTGCACTCCCCTCATATAATAACAGTGTTAGAACAAAGGTTAATGCTTTGAATCTAATCTCTGTCCTCGTCATTTTCAATGGAGTTGTGATGCAAGCGAAGGGAGGCAGAAATGTTGAGGGGGGGCAGCAGGTCTGGAGAGAGATTTGTAGTCAGTGGGGGGTTCGGACGGAAGCAAAATTAATTACTGGTCTCTATAAATTCGATGTCATGTCTCATTTTCTCTAATCCTCCCCGCCTTTTTCGCTGCCTAGCGGTGTTAACAGAGAAGCTTGGGAAGACTAATGAAAAGGCCTCTTAGATGCTAATGGCAAATTAGCCCCGGTGTCACTTTCGGAGGCTGCGAGTGGAGTGACTGCCTGATCAGTGAGGAGGTGACCAGACGGCAGCCTGGACTGCCACGTACACACACAGGCACAAACGCACAAAAAGATCAGAGAAGGAAAGGTTAAGACTCTCTTAACCTTACATTTTAGACATATTCTGTTGTAGGGCTGTCCCGAATGTCATTTTTGTGGCTTTGAAGCTTTAGTGAGAAGTGGCTGCCGGGTCCGTGTACAGATTTTTGTTTTGAAATGAGAAAACCAACTACCATTTAGAAATAAGGAAACAAAAACGCAGAAAACGACCCGTTTCCGTATTTTGTTTTCATAATAAAAAACAGAAAATGAAAATCAACCCGTTATCTGATTATCTTTGATGTGCTTAGAGGGAAATAACAATCATCAGCATTTGATGTTTTGATGCTGTCAGCCTGATGAAGGCAGGTTTCAGCCAATGACTGTCCACTCTTTTGAATGATTGGATGACAGAGCGCTTAAAAAAAAACAAACCAAAAAACCCCAGAAGGATTTGGATGTTGATTACCATGGCAACAGTCAAAGCTTCGAAGCATTCGGGTCAGCCCTATTCTGTTGTTTCTTTGCCTCACACAATGCTTGTCCCTCATTTTTCCCCATGCTCTGCTGCTGTAATTGTGCGTTTCTGACACACGAGCCCAGATATATGACTATTCTGAGACAGTTTGCTTTCTCTTGGGGAGATTTAGTGGTTTGGATCGTGAATAATGAGCTGGATCTACTTCCATCTCTCTCTGCTGCTGCTGGTAGACTGGACCAGAGTCAGGTTTAACAACTCACTAGGATTATTTTTCTGATCAGGCCTCAGACACAAACATACTGAGTCACAAACTGGATGAAACATCTCTTTTCTCTGGTGAGTCCAAACAGACATTGTGCAGAAGAAGAAAAAAAAAAAAACGCACACTTATTGATGGGGCTTTGGATCCCAGAGACAGCGTCTGTTTTAGTTTTCAATCTGAAGAATGTTCCAAAGCAATTCAGCCTCTCACAGAAAGATACAGTATGTCAGCAGTCGCATGCAGTTTATATCTCAGTGGTGCTGAATTATTATACTCGCAACAATGTGACTTTCTCAGCTCTGTGAATAACTGACTGGATGACAAATGCAGTTAATTTTTGCCTGCTTGAAGATCCATTCACATACCCAAAACATGACACATTTGATGTGAAAATATGGCAAAAACAGACTGCGGCCAGTTGTGTTATTATTTTTACAACTGCGCCGCGACAAAGGGAATGCACAATCTGAAGTATTTATGGGTGTTCTTTTATTGAGCTACAGAACGACTTGAATAAGTAGCTCTCTCTCATTCTCCTTTTTCTTTCTCTTTGCTTTTTTCTAACACAGCCCAAGAGAAATCCCAGTTCTCTACTTGTGTGCACTTCACTCCCACAGCAAACAGATGAAAAAAAAAAACTGAAGAGAAAAACAAAAGTTGCTCCTGAGAAGGCAGCCAGCCAGAGTGTAACATGTGCATTTATGTAAAACTTATAATCCAATTAACGAGTACAAAAAACCCAGTGATCACTCTATTATGGGAATACAAAGGAGAGAGGTGCCATGTTCAGAAAACTGCTCATGTGGAAAAAATGCAAATGGCGTGAAATGAGTGTGTCTGGTAATGTGTTTGTATAAAGCCCCATGCTGTGGCACTAGACTGGAGGCCTGATGACTTTTCTCTCTCTCCCTCTACAGGCATACTTCCGACAGGGTGTTGCCCTTCAGTACCTTGGTCGCCATGCCGACGCACTGGCCGCCTTCGCCTCCGGGCTGGCCCAAGACCCCAAAAGCCTACAGCTACTGGTGGGCATGATAGAAGCCGCCATGAAGTCCCCGTTACGAGGTAAGAAATGTTGCAGCTGAATACATTCGTATGTGTAAAAACAAAGAGATGACTGGTTGCTCTGTTCACTCAGGCGTAGATAGAACAAAGGATTGAGTGCTCTTGGAAACAGGGAATCAAACAGGATAAATGAGAAGATGATCCAGGCACTCCAAAATGACCACGAGGAAGGAAATACTAAAAAGCCTTTATTATAGTGGCTAAAT
>JAOVVB010147556.1:0-11902 GCA_028570985.1 Heterobranchus longifilis
AAAAGTACTCATTATACAGAATGGCCCATTTCCGAATAATGTATATTATATTATTGTATTAAAATTATTGAGTCATTAATGTGTACATCGCTTTAATCGTGAAGCTAATTTTAACGAATTTATATACTTTATCTGCTATGTTGTCCCCCCGGGGATCAATTATTTAATATAATATATAATTATCTCAATCTATAATAACAGATCATAATTTATTTGTTGATTATATTGCATATTATTCATCGGATTTGCAAAGTAACTTGTAACTAAAGCTATCAAATAAATGTAGTGGAGTAAAAAGTACAATATTTGCCTCTGAACTGTAGTGGAGTAAAAGTATAAAGCAGCAGAAAATGTAAATACAATACAAATATCTCAAAATTGTACTTAAGTAAATGTACTTAGTTACTTTCCACCAGTGATTACAAACCAGTTTGGTTTTGGATCTGACCCCCTGCATCTCCCTTCTCCATATGCCTTTTACCAAATATGCCATATGTGTTATTTTGTGATATTAAAATAAGATAATAATGTTAAACAGAACGTGATGCTGTGATATTGTCGCACCAAGCACAGACTTTTAAAAGGGAGCCATTGTTTGAATAGAGGAGACATTGCTATTAAATAGATTCGTTTTAATGTTTAAAAATCTTAAATAAAATGTTCACACTCTTTTATAAATGTGGATTCACTTCAACTGTATTTCTTGCAGAAAGTTTAAAGGTTTGATTATTTCAAAGCTCCGTCAGTGTTTTCTTGATAAATTACTTAAATTACTTAAATGATTAAACAGCAACATTGTCACTATTTTTTCCTTCTGTGACTCAGATCATCATTAAGTAACTTAGTTTCAGCATGAGCATCAATAACTGAATGTTGCACTAAATGCATTTTCATTGTTTTTCTCTGTCATTTCTTCTGAAAAAAAGACAATTTAACACACGTACCTCTGTTAAACATCCCAGTCTGAACCAACCTGATTATGTGGACTGATGGAGAAACACGGCGAGAGACTATTTAAGAATTTGATGATTTTATGCAGCGTGAATGGAGGCTCAGTGTCTACTTTTTTTTTTTTTACACATAGACTGACATTTTTAAACTGTGAATGATTTCCTATTCAGTGTTGGGAACCAAAAACCAAGAACTGATTAGAACTGATAGCAAATTGTCACTTTAAATGGACTTATTTTAATGAAACAATAAAAGTCAAAGTAAGCTCTGAAAAGAATACAAATATCTTTGTTTTCTAAACATTTTACCTCTTTTTACCTTATTGGAATCAAAACTGGGACTCGATAAGAACCGGAATCAATGAGCAGAATCTGAATCTGTAAAATTAAAACGACACCCAACCCTATTCCTATTAGGATGATATTTTAATATTCCTGAATATTCTTCTCTGCCTATGACTGAAAACGCCGTGGAGACTATTCTTTTGCCAAAAGCACACAGAGAGAGAGACAGTAATGAAAAATAAGAAGCTGCTTAGAATACTGAACGCCAGCAAAGACACCCCTTGTGTACTTGACAATGCAGGCCTCTGTGCTTGTGTGAGTGAGTGTGTGTGTGTCCATCTCTCGGTCTGTCTTTTTGGCTGGCTCAAGGCTCAAAGTGAGCCCCCCCCCCCCGTGCTTTAAGAGCCATTAGCTGCCTTCCACAGTTGCATTCTGCGAAGCTGTGAACAAACACCACTACATCATGTCAACTTCCCTCCTGTTGTTTGACAGCAGTGCACGACTACACAGGAAGCAACAGCCAGTCTGTATTTACAAGTCTGACTCTGTTTATAACTCATACATCTGTAATTACTTTACTTCCTTGCCTAATACCTATGTGTGTCTTGTCGTTTTGTCTGAGGTGCCCCTGGGCTACGATGGAAAATATCACTTGGGAGTTTTGTCTGCAGTTACGAGACACACAAACACACAAACACACAAACACACAAACACACAAACACACAGCCCTGGGTTTTTAAAGTTAGAGTAAATGCTGTGATGAATGTAAACATACTAGGGCTGCACAATATTTTTTTTTTCCGCAATAAACACATCGTGAAAGACACTCAGGGATTTAGTTGAAAGAAAAGTAGAAAAGTGCTCTTTAAAATGTAACTATCTTTCTTTTTTTGAAACGGTGCCTTTTGTTTTCAGTTCAATGTTGAATTTGTTCAATAAAATGTCAGAAAGAATTTCCTTTCAGGTTTTTTTTTTAATTCAATAAGCAATTTGTTGTATTTTAGCAGTGTACTGAAAGCAGCAGAAATGCAGAGCTGATATGATATTCAATGTTATCGCATAATCACACATTTTCCTCATATCATGCAGCCCTAAAACACACTATAAGACATGCAAGTGTCGCACATAACTGCTGGCCTGACCTCCCTGTAACACAGATTCAACAGTATCCAGTCTGCGTTCTCCTGAACACTAATAAAACCAAATGTACGGTCTTCAACCAGGAACTTACCTCAAGTAGCCTGTCCCCTCAAAATCTCCTCCCTGGGTGGATAAGAACTGGGTATCTGGCTCGACAGTTCACTCTCCTTCCATACACACATGTACCGTAAACAAAGCACCTTTCACCCGCTCCGCAAAACACACCTTAGTCAATTCTCCCAATCCTGGATCTACAGATCTGCCTCCAAAACTCTTCTCAATAAACTGGACGTCATCTACCAGACTGCCATCTGCTTTGTCACAGTTCACTCTCTGTACCCTGTACTCTGCTGTCACCACTCTACACCAGGTGATAGTCACACTGCTATCAGTTCATCTAGAAAACTATCAGCAAAACCCTTTCGTATCTCCGCTCACAACTTAATATCTCCAACAGCAATCGCACTTTACATTCCAGCAAGTTCATTACCATGGACATTCCTAAAGCCTGCGCCTCCTCTGGACGTCACTCGTTCCAGTTTGCCGCTCCCAGTGACTGGAACCAACACCTTCATTCCATTACCCTCCTTTAATAACTCATCACAATCAATAGTTTCTGATCACTGCACCTGTTTTTAAATCTACCGCCACAGAACACAGAACACAGAACACAGATCTCCGCTTTATACTATTGTGATGTTTTAACTCTTTGTTGATTGTTTTATTATCTGCATCTATGTTTTAATGTCTTGTATCGACTGGCCTCCTGTCGATTTTTTGAGTTAGTTGAAAGAGGGTATCAATAGAAAACTGTTCTTTAAAATGTAACTATCATCCTTCTTTTTTTTTTCTTTTTTTAAATGGAGCCTTTTGTGTTCAGTTTAGTTTTTTCAGTAAAATAATGTCAGAAATACCGATTAAATAAAGGTAAAAATAAGAGCTAGCGACTATCTTTTCATTCAAAAATAAAACACTATACAAAATACTGAATACTGAATAATACTGAATACTGAATACAAATGTCCGGACTTCACCACACTTGCAGACTGGCGGACATTGCGGGCGCCTTCCCTGGAAGTCTGCGAGTGCTGAGGGCCGTCTAAATCCACAATTCATCCAGTCCACAAGGTGGGCTTTCTGCAGACACTCCAGAGTCTGCTTCACTGATTTATCAAGCACAATTCATTGCAATACGTACGTGATGTTTTTTTATTTCCACTATAAAAACAAAACGAACGCTACTTGAGTCATGTAGGCAACAGATAATATTCCACTGCATCATGGTACAGAAATATGTACAAGTATAAGTTATAGAGGTGATCAAAATGCATTTTATCATTGCAGCCAATCCTAGAACTGCTGTGCCGTGAAAAACAACAGGCAAGTTCTGCAGCGATCACCATGAATATGATTGCAGTTGTCGCTTGAACGTTTCCACAGCAACGAGTGAAACAGACTTGAGGCCTGTCTCCACAGCGCTGCTGGGTGAAGGTCTGGATTGAATGCACTTTCACTCCTGGATAGAGAAAAAAAACTCCCTGTCCTGTTTGTATTTCCTTAAACCAATCACAATCGACCTGGGCGGCGCCATGTCCCGACGGTGCCTCTGCAAAATAGTGTCAGGAGGGAACACCTCCACGAAAATGATGTAAACATTCTTTGTAGATCTTTACAATCATTCACTGAAATAACAGAGAAGGCATTAGCAGTGTAACGATACACTGATCTGGATCGATATATCGATTCAATGATCAACGATCCAATATCATTGATGCAAAAATATTGATACATAACATCATCTTTAAGATGCACCTTTCTTTTGAAATTCCCACTTGACATTTATTCTTTTTTATTAATAAGAATTAATTTAAATGTCTGGAAGAGCTCAGTAATGCATTTGTCAAATCATAATTTAGTTGCTTTTTGTGAGTAGATATAAATGTAACTGATTGTGTTAAATGGGAATATGATATTGTCTCATATCGATAGCAGGTCCCTGCATTAATCTAATCGAAATCGTTTAGTGGCAGACTTTGAGATATCAGCAAATATTGTATCACTGTCCAAAGAATCTATATAATGTCATATCTTGATAAAACGTGTGACATTTTCAGTGTGTAGGTTGATAGCTCCGAGGTTGCTGTTTGTTTCCTGAAGGGACTTTGGGAACGGGAACATGGGCACGGACTTCCTGTGCGGACAGGAAGTAATCCCGGCACTGTTTGGTAAGCCCGCCAGACTGCACAGGCCACAAACCCAACCATCCACCCCGACCTCCTCCTTTCATGGATTTCCTTGAAATATGATGAGAAACTTTTTGTAACATGTCAAAAACCAACGTAATCCGGGTGAAAACAAGTTTTTCCTGCAAACGAAAACTGAGATTGCAGTTTTGTTGTACGGGAACGCCATTTTTAGGAGACAAAGCTGTACATGCACACGCACACGCACACGCACACGCTGTTTGCCTGAAGCAATTCTCTAATTCAAGCTCCTCTCTTACAACTGCCTCGCTGTCTCTCTTTCTCCTCCTGTTCTCATCCGTCCTTTTCTCTGTCTCCTCTCCCACTCCTCCCTCCTTTGCTTAGCTGTCTGACTGTCATGACAGGAAGACTGACGGATGCACGGATGACAGACAACCCCCTCTGCACATTTCAAAGGCCACACAGAGACAAGCCCAAACACACACAGAAAGGCTCACACAGACATGAAAATACACATACTGTGTGCATGCACCCAAATGCAGACAGAGACATATAACGCATACACGCACACATACATCACGAACAAACAAAAGATCCAACATGAAATAGTCACAAAGACTCAAATAAAAGACGCACAGATATGAAAATAGACACATACAGAAACTCCCACACATACATTGTCCACATAGCATGTGGCCAGACTGAAGAAGCAGGATGAATACTGGTGGGCTGCCCAGTGTGTGGGTTGATTGGAGCGTCAGAATGTAACAGCTTTATAAATTGACCAACATGACTTGCTAAGATGAACCAACTGCTGACCGTCTGTGTGGTTTCATCAGCCCTCTCCTCGTCTCTGTGTGTCAGACTTCTAACGGCGCACACACATGAAATCGAATGCAATAATTGCTGCTATGTTTGCAAAGGTTTTGAGTATGTATACATTCATAACACCTGCCAATATGACGCACTACAGCTCAACAACACCGGGAACAGAAAGTAACAAAAAGCCTAAAAAAAAATAACCATGGAGTTGAGTGAACACCGTCTCAATAAAGATCAATCACTACCGGCTTCACAGAAGTATTTATTTCAATAGGTGGTTTAGCAATAACGTTCTATTATGACGCGCAAAACTGAGATGGAGGGCAGGCAGTGATGAATCTGTATACTGTGTGAATGGAAATATAGGAAAGTGACGACATAACAGGGTTGGATTAACTCGCACGCAGCGGGTATCATCAGAAAACTGAAACACAGTGATGTGATCCATACAAAATGAAGAGAGATTTTTCCCACAATTTTGTGGTTTTACCAGCTGTCAAAACGATCATCATTACAAACTAGCTATCGTTACCTCGCCGCCCCCCCCCCAATAAAATCATATCAATTCCCAACCCTAGTCACTGCATTGGCGTGCTTATATTTCAATGTTTCCGCTACACTGCAGCAGACCGCCACATTTGTATTTTCAACACTAGAGCAATCTGCAGTGCATAATATTGCTTTAAATATCTCTATTTGCCACATGTCACTCAAATTGTCGCAGCAGGAGCCCCGCTGTTTTCTGTTCTGCTTTGTGCATTTGCCGCAGTAAGCGAATGTTACTTTTGGTAAAAATTCAACACTACAAAATAAAGTAATTTTGTTTGTGAGAAAGTGGAAGAAAACGATGAAGTCATATATAGGCCAAGTTGTTAGAGGAAGACGTGCAGAGGTAAACCTCAAAGTCTTTAACATGTAATGCAATACTGTCTCTTCTCTGTATCTGCCCTGTGGACCCACAGAGGGCAGAGAGGGCAGTGTTGCTGCAGCATCCTCTCTAATCACAGCTGCTCACAGCAGATCTGTGCTGTTCATACAGCACGGTCTCTATCAGTACACAATAGCAGTCAAACTTACAGGAGTAACTCTGTTGCGTGCGTGCGTGCGTGCGTGCGTGCGTGCGTGCGTGCCGTGCGTGCGTGCCGTGCGTGCGCATTACATTGATTAGACAAGTTGGACATGTCCGCCCACAGCTCAGTAAAAATGTATGGTGTTGATGCTCCACAGCCCTTTTTACAAGTATTCATGTGACATGCACACTTCTATTATCTTAAAGATGAAAATCAAGTTTTTAACCATGTTAACATGTCTATATGGTGTTTTGCATGTGCTACAAGACATATCATGAGTGAAATGAGCAGTCAACACTGTGGCTGAGAACGTCTGCTTTGAAACTGCAGTGTGCCAATAGTAGTCTCAAAAGTCTGGATTCAGACAGTCAGGTTTTACGACATCATATGTCTATGCCTTGAAGAAGGCCTCTGGCTGAAAGCTTGTTACTATTAAAGCACGATCTTTGCACAGATTTGAGTGTGCGGATGCTTTTTCTTGTGAAAATGTGATGTGTAAAAAGGAACCAATGAAGTCATTTGTGGCTGGGACATTTTATGCTTCCAGCCCCTTTTCAGAGTTTTTTATTTTATGTTTTTTGTGGGAAAACTATCTTAAACTAAATATTAATTACAGCAGAGTATTTTTTACATACTTTGTCTGGAGTAGGTCAAGGAGTATCAGGGTTACACCCTCCTGATATTTTTGTTCTACTATGTTATCGGTCAGTTATAATGACAAAATCCAAAGAAGAAATATGATAAACTGATCAAAATGTGCGATGTGCTCGGGAGCTGGCAGCCAGAAGATTTTAAATGATGACGCTGATGATGCTTAAACTGATATCAGTGGGCCAAAACTGAGACATATGGTATACAAAGCATTGCATAACTTTATTAGTGCTGTGTTCATAAAAGGATTTGGTGCTCTGTGTGCAGCAAGTATTGGATTTTAAGTGCAGAATTGCAGTACCTGGCCACCAAACCTAATGCATGCAGCGAGCTTCGAAAGTCATTATTGGTCCATGTCGTATTATGTAAGAATCTCATTTACTGTTGTACTTGAGTCTGCCAGTAGTTATTGAGTAGCAAAGTAATTGATGAGGCAGCGCTGGGAGCATCCTTGAGGACATTGACAGCTACAGTTGTGCCCTGTGTTAAACAGTATGCAAATTGCAACGACACATATATATATATTTTTTAGTGAATCTGCTGTTACTGGTACCATTACCGGCTACAATTTTAGTTTTTATTGAACAGATTCAGTTGAGGAAAAGAGGAAAACAAACTATCCATGTGGAATCACTACAGACACAGTTTCAAACAATTAACACTAAGTGATCTAATCACACTGAGAGAGTAAGGCAATGCAAGGCCAGTGTATCTGTTTAGCACATTTCCTAAACAAAGGCAATTCAAAGTGCTTTACATAATGAAATAAAACATAAAGAAAGACAAGTGCAAATTAAAAGAATATAAACATTTAAAAAAAAAAGAAATTAAAAAGGTTAAAAACAGAGACATGATTGTTATTTATGGTCACAGGAAGTGTAGAAGAGAAAAGTTTGTAACCTGGTTTGAAAAGTGATCTAAGTTGGGGCATGTCTAATATCCTTTGGAAGTTTGTTCCAGCTCTGTGGTGCACAGTAAATAAATGCTGCTTGTCCATGTTTAGTTTGCACTCTGGGAACAGTTAGCTGCCAGGCCAAGAGGCTCCATATGGTAAAATACTGTCAGAGATGTATTTTGTTCTTAAACCACTGAGAGATGTATAGACAAGCAGCAGTACTTTAAACTCTATTCTCTGACAAGGCAGCGCAGAGCCCTGAGAACAGGAGTGATGTGTTGTTGATCTTGGTTTTTGTTCGGACTCTAGCAGCAGCATGCTGAATGAACTGAAGTTTTTTTGGGGGAAGAGCTGAGAAAAGACCATTACACTAATCGAACCTGTTGGAAATGGGAGCATGGATTAGTTTACTCTCAGGACAAGAAATCATTTGATTCTTGCTCTGTTTGGGAGATGGTAGAATGAGGACTTTGTAGTCAGTTTGACTATTAACGTTTGTTTCAGAGTCCTACCTCTTCCTTTTTTTGGGGCAAAAACAATTAGCTCAATTTTGTCTGCATTTAGCTAAAGAACGTTTAGGCACCACCAATCATTTATTTGTTCAATGCCCTTGCAGAGAGAAGCTGTAGTCGCTTGGTAACAGAGCAAGGTAAATTTGGTTGTTGTCTGCATAATTATGATAGTTGATGTTACTGTTTTGTATAATGTGGTCTGGGTCTGAACGATTCTGGAATAATATCTAATTGTGATTATTTTGACTGATATTGCAATATGATTTGCGATATAAGGAATTATAATTTTTGCATCATTATTGTCTTTTTTACAGAGCCCCGAGAGGCAAGCAAGGTTTTGATTTTTGATTTTCTCCCCTCTTTTATTCAGCCTCAGTTTTTCTTTTTAAAATTTTTTTTTTTTTTTAGAGAGAAATCTTTTAGAAAATATCACCTGTTTTCACAGCTGCCCTGCTTGCTGCTCAAGGCTTCTGTACACTTTCATTGAGAAATATATAAAAATGATCATGGAGTGATTTTATTTTATTTTTGCAAGGATCTGTACCAAACAAATATGTTTTCTTCAGTCTGTAGAACACTATGTGTAGGCCGGGACATCTCTGAACCACAATATTTCATTTAAAATGGTATTTTGATACACATTTCACCTTGAACAAATATTGCGCCACCTGTGATTTGAAAATTGCAGGAGGACATATTGCGATTTCGATAAAATTACGATTAATTGTTCAGCCCTAATATGGTCTAATGGAAGCACGCACGCACGCACGCACGGCACGCACGGCACGCACGCACGATTTGCTGAATCTTTGGATTGTTTTAAGCGGCTTCTAAAAACCTAGGCAAGCCTTTTCATAAATCTCCATCCATCTTGTGTTTTGGTTTGTTTTAGTTTAGTCCGGTCTCTCGTTTGTTGTTCATTGTAATTTACTTTTCTTTATTTATTCTATTATATTTTTCGATTTCTCTTTGAATTTCGTCACAGGAAGTGGGTAATTGATGGCACATGTACTTTTTTCATTTGACACTATCTTAAGTTGCTGATAAGGTCAAATCAGCTGAGTCTACATAATGAGAGGTAGGTTATAACACGCTCACGCTGTTCATGCTGAGATTCTCAGTGTGCGACTACATCAAGCTGCATCTATGAGCTCCTCAGTGCTGCATCTCCCTAGAGAAGCATAATGACAGTGCAGTCACTTATCCTTACCAGGACACACATGCAACTACGTACATGCAAGCACATGCACACAGGGGCCCACAAACTCATCACAAAAGCACATAACCTACTGCCTAAGCCTCTCTCTCACACAGTGTTGAATCCACCTATATCCTTATTTTCCCATCTAGATAGAGTAACGCTACAGTAGCCTCCAATTCCATTTTCTCCACCGACTCTCGCCCAACCCCTCCCTTCCTCGCTGTTCCCGTCTCTCACTCTCACTTTCTCTCCCTTTCCCTCTCTACATCTCTTCCTCCGCCTCTGTATTCCCTCCGTCTCCTCCCATCTCGTAGGCCACCTCTTATTTTATTTTTTCACTCTCAATCCCAGTCTCTTAACAGCTCCCTTGTTGCATTTACTCCCCATCTCACTCTCTCTTTCCCTTTCTGTATGGTCCAGCGGGGCTGCTGACAGTAACCACAGTACAGTAGGTTGCAATTAATCTTTCAAATAATTCTTTCTCACCACAGACAGCAGACACACGTGCGGAGAGGGAGAGAGCTGAGGGAACGGGGAGATGGGAGGAAGCAGAAATGCAAGATAGATGGCAAAACCAAAGCAGACACCAGAGAGAGCAAGTTCTATTCTTACATTATAAATATGATGAAAAAATAAACTTGCTGCCCGTGTGTAAATGTAAGCCCATTTATTTTCTTCCCATCCCATAATATTCAAACTCCAAGCAGAGTGGAGGGAGCATGTCGCTGGTTGCCAAATCATTTTCAACACGTCACAATCTCAGAAAGGATAATTAATCTGAGATTGATGCATTAAACATGAAGTCCACATTTTAATATACACCACGGCTCCATTTTGACTTTCATTGTTTAATACAGTGGCAGCCAATATATTTTGCTGAGCTGTTGGTGAAATAAGACATTCAAAAATGCTTTAATTTGAAAAGCCATTTCCTGCAGCTGAGACAGTGTACTGATTGACAATGACTCAAGGTTTGAAGGAACAAAAATTGCCCTCCACTGTAGCTCTCTTTTTCCGTGCTCACTGGGTATTTAAATTGTACAGCATTGTGAGCAATCTTTTGCAATGTTTCATGAGTCAGACAGTTATTAATGTAAGCTTTTCTTTGTCAGGTAAGTATAGATCTCGGTGAAGTGCTCGAAGGTTATTCTACTTTTATACACATTCTCCATTTCTTTGTACATCAGGTAAATGTCTGCACGCAGAAAGTAGTGTAATTCCACAGTGAGTGAGGCATTTAAGTGACAACGTGGTTAGCAGCACACCTCAGGATATCACAGCATGGCTGTTTCTGTGCCGAGTTGTGTTGACGATGCTGCTTTCCAAATCATTTCAACTAATGCGGCCCTAAAAATATCAACATTATGAAGTTCAAATTCATCCCCACCCACCACGAGGTCAATTTAGTTGCTGTTCTGGAGCTTTCAGTAGAATCTACAACATTTGGCCAAGACATTTAAACTGAAAGTTTAAACTTCAGCGGTTATGCCCACAAAAAAATGACATTTGAGTATCTACAATTCCATGAACAAACTTTGTTCAGTAGATGAAGATCATGAACAGATTTACCTCATTTATCTCCAATGTCGTTTGACCAGAAATAAAAAATACTGAAGGCCTAACTATTCCTAATGTTATTGATAATGGTGATGTGTATATGTATTCTATGCTTGGGTTTGGTTTTTGTTGGTTAATTTGCAACTTTACATGAAATGTAATATCATTTTCAAATACTGGCATCAAATTAAATTTGAAAAAACAACCAAAAAAACGAACTTCTGGAACAGCAACTAAAACAATCTGTCAATGTTATACTAAATTAAATAATAATATCAATGTCATTCACAGAAGCTGTGAACAAACCTGTCAAACTGGGGTTTTGTGGCATGCTGTGCTAAATTGCGCATGACCATCTTCCCGACATTGCAGTGTCTTTTAATCACACTATTTAATTAGTGTTTATCCCTTTAGACATATTGCCTGAGTGTCTTGGCTTTTTGTTACACAAGTGAAATATGCCCTTGTAACATGAAGTCATTTACCATGCTTGCCACTGAAGGAAGAGTAATTACCTCTAATTTTATTCATTTAATTTAATTGGAGAGGTAAACATACAGCCAAGAGTGGATCTTGTAAAAGGCTACATGAGATAAAAGTAAAGAAGAGAAGAAA
>JAOVVB010147566.1:0-11902 GCA_028570985.1 Heterobranchus longifilis
GTGACATTTGACACTTTGAGTGCGTTCAAACACTCAAATGGACTTAAGGCTGCGTTAGACGCAAAGTCCTACGGTCTCCATATAAGTGCAATCTATGCATTTACCCTAAATGCCATAAAAGCACCGAGGGTAAAGCAGCGACAAGCTGTAAGTCCTCGATAAATAACGTCCTCTCTATCATGATTGGCAAAGCAGGGGGACTCTTTTTCTAAACCGTCATGCTCTTCTAATTCGGAAGGAGTTGGAAAGCCCTTTTTGTTGAAGAAAAGTTGGAAACAGAAGCACAAATCTGCAAATATTGAAAAACAGTGTCAAATGTTTTTTTTTTTTTTTTTTTTTTCTCCTTTGTTTGTTTTGGTTATGTTTCATACGTGGAGATCCAGTAACAAATCAAGGGACTAAAAACATGAAATGGGAAACACCAAATGGCAGACATTAATACATGGATGAAATGAATGAGTGTGTGGGATGATATTAAGTATAAAAAATGGCGTAGTATTTCTAAATTCCTAAACAGTGTGCTTTTCAACACAAAAAGGGACAGACAGCCTGAAGACGTCAGGAAAACCACAGACAGATTACAAAACGATCGGTTAGTTATTGACCATGGAAGCACTGGGAGAGATAATGTGTACTGTGCTGACACCTGGTGGCAGAAGACAGTTATGGTAAAACTGGCTTGAAATGACAGTGGTGGGTGAAATTGATTTGTGAGGGCGGTGAAAAGACGGAGTGATAAGATCTGTAGTAAAGCTTTAAGTTTCATTTACTTACTTAAAAAAAACAGCCAAACAAATGTATTATAAAAGATTAAAAAAAAAGAAAAAAAGATTCACTTACTGTAAGGGGCTTTTGTAATAAACTACGTCTGAGGTTTTTGTAGTCAGATTAAATTTGGGCCAAAAACTCTGAACCCAAAAGTATTTCCTCTCCAACACTGTTAACTCAATAAACTGCACATTGTAAGGATTTTTCTAAATTTCAAGAGTCCCAATGCCAGAGCCACAAACGTGATAAATATTATATCTGATCACAACTGGACAAGATTAATTACTTTTCTCCTCTGTAATATTAGAACAAAAATATTTTGTATGTAATGACTAAAGTGAGTCTGATATTGATCTGTCAAAGCTTGTCTACTGATGACATTAAGGCATATTTTCTTTCATTGAATACTTCTCTTGAAAATTAACATAAACGTACAGTAAGAGTGTGGCTAGAAAACATGAATGGCAGCCTGCTGTCTGTCAGGGAGCAGCAGGACTTTTAGAGAACGTCGTAACACACATGTGAATCTATTTTTTTTAAACGGACAGAAGCTAGGAAAATCCTCGATATTGTCGTGTCGGTGAAATATTTTCTCTTTCTGTTGTTTTGTAAAATGGCAAAAAAAAAAAAGGTTGGCACCGCAAGTCTTCCTCTCCTTTAGCCCATCGCATTCTTCAAGTGTCACTGAAGAAATGTCGCCCCGTTAACTTTCCGTCCCCTCCTCCTCTGCTTCCTCCTCCTCCTCCTCCTCCCTCACCCTCCCTCCCTCCTCCCACCCTCGGCTCGCTGCTCCTCAGAAGGTCATGAGCTGAAACTCCCGCTCGGCTTGCCACTCCGGCACCCACACCGGGTAGGTGGCGTGCTTCGGCATCTCCATGACGCGGACGGGGAGAGGCTCATTTCTCTGGTGGACATGGTTAGTCACTACCTAGCAGGGGGGGAAGGGAGACAACATGGGGAGCTAGCACACAGCCTGTACTGCTCGGAGGCCACAGAGCCTGCGGCTCCCACAGCAGCTGGGGTAACAAGGGTGAAGGCGGGAGGAGAAAATAGAGGAGGAGAGGGGGACAGACAGGGAGGTTAGAGAGGGAGTTAGCTAGAAAGAGACGGGGGAGAGAAGGAGAGAGGAGACGGGGGACAGAGGTGAGGGGGAGGAAGACAGGTGGACGAGAAGGGACGTTTTAGGCTACATCCACACTAAAGCCGGAAATATACCTGCTGTTTGACCATCCGTTTGTTCATTTCGCAGAATACGCGAGGCGGCGTCATTCGTTGGAGTATATCTCCGGCTTAATACGTTTAAATAATCTCAGTCCGCACAAGCGTTTCAGCACCGTATCAGAAATAATCTCCGTCCGTTTTAAAACGCACGCTCAGATTGTCTGAGGTTACTCTGCGGTTGAAAATCATGAATGCGTGAGTTGAAAATGCTTCAGAGGAAGAACAGCAGACCAGAGACTTGGACGGACAGCGAGGTGCAACTGTTACTGAAAGTAACACGAGTATAAGGCGGTAAAAGTGGCGGGAAAACACAGATTGGGAGTTGCAAAGCAAATACGGCGACATATTAGATCGGTACCGGGAGACGGAGGAAGCCATGGCAACGGGACAGGAGCACTCGCACAAGAAGGATGAAATGACACCAGTTATGTAGGTCTAGCTATAATGTTTTGGTTTGACACGTGGGTGTCTGCGTCATCGTTTCCAAAGTCTCCGATTGCGCCGGTCCAGACTGAAACACAACCCCAGTTTTCAAACTAAAACAGGGTCTGCAGAGTTTCCAAATGTCTCTGTTTTAGTGGCAGGGAGACGTCGCAGTAGTGTGGACGCCAGGCATAAACATAGCAAAAGATATGCGTTTGAAAACGCATTAGTGTGGATGTAGCCTTACAGGAGGGGAAGAGTAGAGGAGTCATCTCACATCGCCTGATCTTTGTCTCATGAAGCTGACAAAGTTCTGGAGAAAAAAAAAAATTAAAACTTGGGGGAAAAAAACTGAGATAAGTAAACTTTTGGAAAAGCCGACTCAGGCATTCTGAAAACACACGTTGGCTTTTTTGGAGGTACAAACAGGCTCTCTGCAGAATTTCATTGATTTGAACAACAACAGCTCCATTATTTTTGGTTAAAAAAATGTCTGCAGACGTCCCTGAGCTTGAAGAGACAGAGGTCTGGCGACGTGAGATTAGGAGAGGCTTAGCAGCAAAGAAGAAGAAGAAGAAGAAGAAGAAGAAGAAGAAGAAGAAGCAGGCTGGTGTAGAAGGGAAGAGAGAGAGGAGGAGGAAAAAGGGGGGAGCAGGCTGGGTAGAAGAAGAGGGCAGAGGCTACAAGTAAAAAGACACGCTTAGGAAAGCTAAGGAAATTAGAGTGGTTAGTGCACACATATCCTATTGGTTAGAGCAAAGGGCAAATACGACAGGACATGGGGTGAAGAGCAGGCAGACAGGGGGTCGGGATACTGGTGCGGTCGTGAATCTTGGCGGTCGAGATCGGATTTGGGCCAGAGTAGAGAGTGGGGTGAGGGATTGGGGAGTTATCTAGACTGATGGTTAGCGGCCGGGTGAGCGATTCTATCAGGAGCTGGGGGCGTCGGGAGGGTGCGGGCATGCGTTACTAGCAGCGTGTAAACAGGGCATTGGCTGGCTCGGACTTTTAGTTTAGCTTCGGGCAGGAGAAGTGGCGGTTTGTTGCTGCCGTCTCTGCCCAAAAGGGAAGTCACTGCAAAGAAAGGATCTAGTAAAAATAAGAGAGGGAGGGGGAGGGAGGTCAAAGATTTAGACAGAGGGCCTAGTTTGTTATGGGTGAGATGAGAAACTTAATCCATGCGCACTTACTACATCCAATTAGAAAAGAAAAAGGACATGAAAAGAGGTTTTTTTCCACAGTGCTTATCTTTGATATTTGCTTTGAAAGAAGGGTTTATTCTTTTTTGGAGCATTTCGGGGATTTAATATAATTTCTATATAGTCTTTTTCTCCTTTGCCCATTGTGCTGTGTGAACTTTCTTTGCCTGCATCGGAGGCAGGAGAGGTGGCTTGGATGCATTTGGAGCTACCTGTCTCCCTCTGGTGGACAAAGTGTGCTTGGCAACATGCCTCCTAGTAGTGTGAGTGGGTGTTGCTTTGCATCAGCTGTCGCATACTTACTGTGAAAATGTTGGAGCGGCGCTTTGACTGCTTGCGGATGGGCGTGGGCGTGTTGGAGGCAGCGATGGTCTCAATGCGCATCTCCCGCTGACTTATGCTGGGGGTGGAGGGAACGGAGGAGGAGTAGTCGCTGAACGCACCCCCACCATTGGCCGCCTGGGGAGCGAGAGAGATTAAGAGGAACCGGCAGAATCAGAAGAAGGGAGGAAGGAAGAGAGATGCAGAGATTGAAAGTCAGAGAGTCTTTATAATGAGGGACATTCTATTTATTTTCCCACGCTGATAAAAGTCGAGATGTATTACATAAACGGAGTATGTTGGACACTTCTTTAAATACCAGCACAAAGCTCGATATTAATGCAACTACATGATCAGAAAGTACAGGTTTCCTATACACATTTTCCATTTCAAAATTCAAAACTTTTCCAGACTCAAATTTCCAGAATTATTTTACATGGGAAAATAATTTTGTCCTTGCATATGGCGTATCATTTCTGCCCCCTTGTTGGAGATGTCGAACGATTTCACGCAAAGTTTGCATCTAGCTTTCTTTTCCCATTTGGAAACTTTTCAACATGTTATATTTTTTGATTGTCTTTTGTCAAGACCAAGTAAACTAACCGGTGCTACCTATACTCGTATTATTTCCTCTTATAATATTTGTATTATTGTTCCCCCACCATATTTTTTTGTCTCTTTCATAAAAAAGAACCAGAAATGAGTTGAAAAAAGGTAAATAATTAAACATTCACAGTGTTGTGCACTGCACAACTCATAAATGTTCAAACAAGCTTAATATTGTGTTATTTGTGATGCTATGTATATATGCAATTTCCTCATTTTCTTTCAAACTAATTTTGGTCATGGATGTCCAGATTTGTTAAGACAGAATGGGGCAATAATCTGGAAACACAAATATTTTTCCATATTCTCGTTTCTTTTTATCCCATACTTATCCAGACCTGGAAACTAGAATCTAATTCCATACTTTTCCATAGTGCGTAGGAGCCCTGTGAGGAAAAGCGTGCGGTGTGTTTGATGATCTTACCTGGTTAATGTGAACAGAGGGGATAGATGCAGCGGGGACCGATGAGTGGCTGGGAGAGTTAGGGAGAGATTTGCATGGACCAATAGAGAGCTGCTGCTTTTTCCTCATGGCCACAACCTTCTGGGCAACTGGAGGAGAAAGTGGCAAAGACACAGACTGTTCATTAGTCCTGTGAAATTCTTCCTGATAGAAATACTTCAGACAGGTTTGGGCGACTGGTTAATGAAGCAACGGTTGTTTGTAGGCCAGGTGCTGGATAACAGTACATGTGAAATATATATATATCTAATATATATATAATCTATATATATATAGATATCTGCACACTGGAGTACAGGACTACATACATCTCAACCCAACAGTCTTCATCTGGCAAATGACTGGCAGACAGAAGGAAGGTGCAGATATACTGCAGCACAGGAAGTTAATGACAGACAACTGGCATCAGCTGTCAGTCAATTAAGCAGACGAGCACAGAGGTCCCAACCTTTTTACTTTAGGGAGCCTTTTTCTGTCACCGAGTAAACTGACGACCCCTGACTAAGTAACATATTTATTTCATATTATATTCAATGCATAACAATAACAATAACAGTACAGAACAAATGATAAAGTGTACAATTAACCCAAATAGTGAGTGAACACAACAACTGCATTAAATATGTGTAAAACGAGACATTTAGATTAATTTTGAGAAGCTTATTTCCTGTGAATATTGAATCAGAGATGAGTTTTTCTGTTATTTTCAGGAACTTTTAATATAATTTTAATAGGTTTCTTTTTTTTTTGACAAATTCAGTGTTTTCTTCTCCCTGACTATTGTTCTGTTAGCTCTTTGGTTGTTTTCTAACTTTTCTAATGTTTATCAGAGAGGGAAGGCTCTGTGAATATCTTGTACCGTGTTTTTTAAGTTTAGTATCTAACTTTAAAAATAACAATTTCTCATTTTGTTTTCTTCTTAGAAATGAATGAAATGCTGAGATATAGACCAACTGTATAAAAAAAGAAAAGAAAAAGTTGTCTTGCACCCCTTAAAATCAAGAAGACCTCTCGAGAAGCTTTTCTTCATGATGATGTATTAATGAAGCAATGAAACATAGAAACCAGAATCATACACTCTGTAGGTTGTCAGTTACACTGCTGCGAGACTAAGGGGCCGTCCACACCAACAACCATCACTATAAATATATCGTTTCAAAAATCTCCAGTGATGGCGGAGTCCACACTACAACTATAACAACAACAACAACAACAACAGTGGTGAACGATATCGTTGGGATCACTTTCACAGAGATTTGATGAACGACAGAAACACTGACAGCCAATCAAAGTCCATCTGAAGTTACAGGGCGTCTGTTTCTCCTCGTCTCCTCGTCTCCGTGGTGCGGCACAGCAGCGGCTACCTTTCAGCTGTTTTCTTATTCTTATTATCCATATTCTTGTTACTAAGAATACTGATAAATAGAAGCTAAATCAAGTGCTTTATAAATGTCGTATCTGCCTTTTCTGACTACCCCTTTCATGTCAGCTAATTGATGCCATTTAGGAAACACTTAGCCGATAATGCAGAAGAGGAGGGACGTGTGGGGCTCCGGCACAGCTGGAGCCCGCAGCGCGTGCTTGGCGTCACTGTTTATTGTTTACCTAGCTTGTTTGGTTGGTTGCACGTACATGCATCACCATGGCACTGAAAATAAAATCCTTAGAGTACAATTGTAATATGTAAGCACACACAATACTATGACATTATTATGTCTGCAGGTTTACACATATAGGTATTGTCAGGACACGTCAATAGTCTTCATACAAACAGAGAAAGAGTACCGTCCTTCTCTTTACAAAGACAACACTAATACCATATTAATCAAATGAAGCTCAACAAAGTAAGCAAAGCTAATCCCAGCCAGATGCAGAGGGATATGAGCACATTATCACAAACACCTGGGGCCATTTGTTTTCCAGTCAGGTAATAAGCAACATACTGCAAGGTGGCGAATACGTCTCTCCTGGGGAAAAAAGGTATCTCTATTTCCAAGAAAGGTAATCATACAAAATGATGCGTGCAATTTTTTTTTGCGTCATTCACTGAGCTCTACAAATGAGAGCATTGTCGCCATCTGAACAACCTGATTTGCCCGCCATTTAATTCACGGTACACTCGAGTGAGGGAGTGGGTGGAGCGAGAGGAAGGGAGGGAGGGAGGGAGGCGATGCTCGTGGCTGCGTGACATGAATTAGCACTGAGGGAAAGAGAGATGATTTGAAGTTGCTCTGACAGCTGGGACCATAACGCCCGGCTGCCTGCTGCAGCACGGCAAATACAGAGAGGAGGCAAGAGTGATACGGAGAGACATCTCCAGACAGCCAACGCTCCTTCATCTCTTTTAATTATTTCAAATTGGGCTTCAGGAAGCAATTACGGCAGGGAGGGAAGACAACGTGCCTGTGCATCAAGTCTACGACATGCAAAGTGAACGTTGTGTTACATATTCAGATGTTTTGTGGAGGGATGACAGGCTTTCAAAGGCGCTGCAGCCTGAGGGGGATAATGTGCCAGAGTTTCCAAACGACACTTTCATGACTTCAATTATAGATTCAGGAAAAAACTTCAGATACTTTTAAGAGACATTAAGAGGGTATTTCACTGTTCATACACAACTGAATATTAACTGGTCTCGAGCTCAGAGCTCCACGTTTGTTTGCAATCCTACATCATGATTTTAGCGTCCGTGATTAATAATTGTAGTGTTTGACAATTTGTATTAAATTTAATTTAAAGTGCCTGCTGTATTATCAACTGAGGTGTTAATGTTTCTCTACAGTTCACAAAGTATACTGTCAATAACAGCTGCTGAGCATAAAGCATATTCATGTGTATGGACACCCCTCCATGTCAGTCAGTCATGCACCGGCATTTATGCATGTTTCTAGCAATGACTCATGAACAGCATGAAGTAAAAAAACAAAGAATCCAACATTATCAAGTTGTTCTCATGTTTTGTCAGAGGAACTAATTGATAAATTACCTCATAGTTTTGCACAAGTTATCCCTGATTTTCTTGACATGGAAAGGTGAAAATCTGTATCCTAGTGGTCTTCACATCAATCACAAAGAGTACGTTTACATGCACACTAATATTCCACTATTATTCAGAATATGACAATAAAGCAAATTTGATACAGGTCATGTAAACAGCATATTCCGTTTGGATATTTCGAAGAAAAAATTTCTGGATATAGCCATGTGGGATTTGCTGGTATTATTCAGGTTTTAGAATGTGAATATAGAATATGCATCTCAGTTGGAGTTTTTACTGCAGTTTACAGTCAGTCTTGCCTGTTTACTGTCAGCTCTGTGCGTTGCTATGGTTACTGTACACAAACCAACAGTTTGCAAGGCTGCGGTAGAGATGCACGCACAAAAGAAAAGCCCACATTTCTTGTCAGACATCGCCGCAGACCCCTGACGCTCTGTGGACAGTCAGTCAGTCCCGTGAGCCACCTTCACATGAAACATTATGAAACGTGGATTATGAGCAAACATCACAACGCTGAAGAAGGTGGTTGAAGGAATGAAAGAGGGAGGCTGTGTTTGTCCTCCACCGCTGGAAAACACGGCTGCATGTAAACGGGAATATTCATTTTAATTGTAAACAGCTGAGTAGGAATATTGTCTTTTTCACAATAAGGGCAAAAACAGAATATTTTGTGCATGTAAACGTAGTCATTGTCAAGAAATCCTGTAGTCTTTCCATGAAACTTGGCAGACAGGAAGTTGTTAATCTGAAATGTTTAGCTGTTGGAATGGTGGTCTTTTGATTTTGATCTCAGTGAATAAATGCAGCCTTTGTGTTTGCCTTGAGTGAGGCATGAGAATAAGGCGATAAGATAAAACTAGGGCTGCAACTAACAAATTATTCATTATAGATTAATCTGATGATCATTCTTTTCCATAAATTAATAATCGGTTCGTGTATAAATGTCAAAGACAAGTCACAATTCCCCAAAACCCAAGGTGACGTCTGTTGTCTTACAAATTACCCAAATTATTAATTGATAATAAAAATAGTTCCAGATTCATGTTTTGTCAATCGACTAATTATTTCAGCTCAAGTGAAAGTGAGAGAATATAGTTGAGGAGTGATCGTTATAATAGTCGGAGTTAAACAAGCCACGACTTCCTATCCAACCCATTTCCAGGTTTTTGTCGCCCTCACCGTCCTGGAAGACTCTCTCCACGTTCAGGCCGTAGGTGGAGCAGGTCTCATAATACGTGCAGCGCTTCAGGTCGTTTGACAACTTTCTGGCCCGCGAGTCATCGATCACTCTGGGGTTGGCAGCGCTGATTGCATCTAAAGAGGACAAGGTAAGAAAACGTATTACTCAGACATTCAAATTAATACAGCAGGTGATATTCTGTATTTTTGTTTTTGTCAGTGATACAAATATATACTTTCATTTTGACCACAGGTGAAGTAATGTCCTAACACAGCTGGGCACTGTAGTTTTTGAGAAATGTTACTAGTATTGTGCGGCGTGTACTTCCTGTTTTTATAATGTAGTAATTGTGTATTTCATATTGTATATTGTACTGTGCAGTGTGTACGCCATCTGCATTTATTGTATTCTGCATTGCACTTTATATTTTATTTATTGCGTCTGCTTGTTAACTGCAGGACGACAGATGGAAATTACCGTCTTGCTAAATCTGGTGCAACCATGTTTTCAATTTATGTAAATTATCAATGTCACTGCACGCTGACCTTTTATAAAAGTAAAGTAAAAGTAAAACAGGAGTAAATTGCTAATTTGTTGGGGACTATATTCAGTTTTGGATTAATAATAATAATAATAATAATAATAATAATAATAAACATATTTATATTGCACCTTTCATAACATAAAATGCAGCTCAGTGATTTACAAGAGAAACAAATCAATAACACAGGAATTAAAAACAGGAGACACAAGGAGCAAAAACAATACAATAATAAAATGCTAAAGATTTAAAAAAAAAAAAATAGGATAATACTAGTAATAAAAACAAGTTGATAATGAGAAAAAAAAACATTCTAAAGATATAAATAGCCATAAAAAATATGAGAAATGTAAAAGAAATATCAAATAAAACCAATGCTGTTAGAAAAATGTGGAATTAATTAAAAACATAAATCATAAAAATAAATGTGCTTGTCTTATTTGTGCTAAATGTGATTTGTAATACAGATTTAATGTGCTGGTGAGTATTTCCGGATGCTGTATGTAGGATTGACTAAAAATAAACTACAGAGCGCATGTTTGGTGTAGTGAGGCAGCGTGTGGCTCTCTGGTGTGTTTTAATAGTTTTTGGACAACAAAGGAGCTCGACTGCACAGAAATAAACGACTGTATATCAGGCTTTAGCTACACTTGTTATTATGATCAATTCCTTGTTAGTTTTGGTCTTTTTGTGGGATTTGTTCATAATAATCAGATTTTCTAAGTGTTAAGAGACAATGAAAGAACTTCGAGTGCTTCCTGTGTAAAGTGTGTAGTTGTATTATAGAGGAAGTAATATCTTGACAGAACGTATCAGATGTAGGGCAAACACCTTGTGTTCCAACGAGGACCATGGGGACCTCCGCTGTGTTCCTGTAGCTGGAGAGGCGCAAGAAGTAATTGTAGACCGTCTGGAAGCTGATCTCATCCTCAAGACTGAAGACGAAAACCACCGCATCCACCCAGGCAGCAAACTGAGGACACAGCAGAGTGAAATATAAGCTGCCTCATTATTGCACAACAACATTCGGCCTCAGAACATTTGCTTTTTCTTACTTTACTCCGATGTTTGAGCTTCACTGTGCAGAACGACGTACAGAGTTCACACAGCTTTTTAATATTCAAGCACTTTAATGGTACCTAAACCAAAAAATATCCAGACTCTCGAAGCCTTTATCATCACAGCTAACAGAGGTCAGCTGATTAATGACATTATGAGATAATCTCAAATCATAAGGTTGATTAAAGGGCAGAGTGTGCAGCTCTATAAAATGACCAAAAACAAAGAGGTGCACTAACATTGTGTTTATTTACATTTTATTTATTTATGTAAGTTTATACATTTCAGAAACAAAGAGTTGCTGCTGTCTGCTGAATAAGTGGTAAATAAATGTTAATTTAAGTTAAGCAATTTTGTCACATTTGTTGTTATTATTATTATTATTTTGAAATTGTTGTATTTCATCAGATGCAAAAAAAACCCAAAAAAAAACAATATCAGCATGATAAATCGGCCACCCTGCCTTCTAAATATCGGTATCGGCCATTGACAAACCCACAGCGGCCGACCACACATCTGAATTGTTACTATAAATGCAATTTCGAAAAATAAACTTTACAGAATTTCTTTGTAACAGCAATCAAATCAATCATCATAAACAAAGTAACAATATACATATTATTTTATTTTACCAGCTGTCTATATTACATTTGATTGTATGTTTTGTCGCCAGGAAACAACAAATATGATGATGGGATAGTTTCAATTCATTTTTTATATTATAATAAAGCTTGGCATCTGACGTCACTTTGCAGTGCATTATGGGAACGGGTCCACCAGCTTGTGAACGGACGTTACAGCTGGTTACAAACAATGACACAACTAGTCCTTCCTCCCATGACTACTGTAGACGAATCAACTCAATAACAAAGCACAGTCTGGTTACCGGCCGTTAGTAGCCCCTCACTCCCATCAGCCACCGCGGCGCACTGCGGCGTGATGTCACGATGCCAAGCTCAGTATTAAAAGATCTTTGGTTTACATGAGTGATTGTGCAGATGAAACACCAGACTATGTTGAAAATCGAGCATTTTTCAAGGACTATTTTCAAATTCAAGCATATTCCTAACCTTGAAAACATAACGGTTAAAATTAAGCATTTTCCAAACTTTCAAGGCTTTGT
>JAOVVB010147575.1:0-11902 GCA_028570985.1 Heterobranchus longifilis
GCCCTAATCCCCAAAATAACAATTTAATTTAGTTTTCTTCACAGAAATGAATGAAATGCTAAGATATAGTATATATACTAGATATAATGTATACAACTATTTTTGCATTTATGTTTTTATGTCATAGTGTATACAGGTTATTCTTGCATTTTTTGTAATTGTTGTGTAAACTTGTGTTATATACTAGCCTACTCTACTTTCTTTTTTTCTTTTTTTTTTACACCCCTTAAAATCAAGAAGGCTTCGCGACCTGCCATGAAGCTTTGGCGACCTCTAGTAAGGGTCTGGACCCCCAGGTTGGGAACCAGTGATCTATTTGAACACGGTTATGGTCTCCAGCTAAAAACAACAAATAATAATGTTTTCTCCTGACTCTGACCTCTTGCTGGCGACAGGCGCTGTGGTACTTGGCGTTCTCTTTGTCGAGACGGAGTTGAGTTTCAGAGATTTGACTCTCTAACTGCTGGATCCTTTGCTGTAGTTTACGACAGGCCTCTTCCTCTGCGTGCAAGGCCCTCGCCGTCTCCTGCAGCACGCTCGTTTCACGTTCTACCACATAATAAAATCATGCAGCATGTCAGCTTATTTCATGTGTGTAACTAAGACAAGTGTATTTCAAACAATTCTGCAAAATGTGAATATTATGTCCTTACCAAGTGCTTGTAATGCATCTTGCTGTGCTGCTACTTTCTCTTTCAGTCTGGAATTACTCTCCTCCAAGCACAACGTTTCTGTTAGAAAAAATATTAAAGATATAGTAGTAAATGTGATCTCAATGAGTTCCCCTCATCGTGGACGGATTATGTGACAATGGGCCCCTGGGCACAGACATGTAAGAGGCCCCCCACCCTGCTTACATAGGAACAAACCCAAACTCAAAGAGTCTCACTTGTAGTCTTGCATCTATTTTTAGCCATTTTGTGTCTCTTTGGAGTAACTTTGGGTGTCTTTGTGGTCATTTTGCATCTCCTTGTCATTTTGCATCTATTTTCAGTCATTTTACTTTTCTTTGTGGTCGTTTTGTGTCTCTTTATGGTTGTTTTATGTCTATTTTAGTCGGTTTTCATCTTTTTGTGATGTTTTGCGTCTATTTTTAGCCGCGTTGTGTCTCTTTTTAGTAACTTTGGGCTTCTTTGTGGTCATTTTGCATCTCCTTGTAGTCGTTTTGCATTTTAGGCATTTTACTTTTCTTTGTGGTTGTTTACATCTATTTTTAGTCATTTTGCATCTTTTTGTGATGGTTTTGCATGTATTTCTAGCCGTTGTGTGTCTCTGGAGTAACTTCGGATCTCTGTGGTCATTTTGCATCTCCTCTTAGTCGTTTTGGGTCACGGTGTGTGTGTATGTTTTTGGTCGTTTTGTGTCTATTTTCAGTCATTTAGAGTCTCTTTGTGGTTGTTTTGCGTCACATTTTGTGTCGCTTTGGAGTAATTTTGTGTCGTTTGTGCAACATTTTGTGAGTCAGGACCCCTGACCCCTTGGGCTCCTGGGCCTGTGCCCTGCAGGCCCGTTCAGTAATCCATCCATGCCCATCATATTATCACTTTTTCTGCACCTCTCTTGAGTTGTCGTTGCTCCTCTTGTAGTCTTTGCTCTGTTTCTTTCACAGATCTCTGTGCTTTCCTCAGTGAAAACTCCAGCTGGACTGTGTTTGCTTGGTGTTTTTCCATCTCTTGTTTGAACTCTTTCTGTGTTTTTTCCAGCTGAGACTTGAATCTCTCCCGCTCTGCTTCTGCTGCAGCTAGTCTGTCTTTAAGAGGCTGCACAGTACCCCGCACATCTTGAAGATGTTTTGCCAGCCGGCGCATGTCTCTGAGCTGCTCGTTGGCCCACTGGGCGACATCGGCTGCTGTCATATGTCCCAGCTCCAGGGTGTCCTCCACAGCTACTAACAGCGGCTGCAGAGACGACGGCAGGCTCTCACCCTGCAGCAGTTCCACCAAATCATGGCCTGTTTTTATCAATGTGGATTGCACTTGGTGGCATGCATTGCAGGGAACGAGGGATGATTCAACAGTCTGGGAGCTTACATTGTGGCTGTCAACTTTGACACTGGAGGGTGCATGATTCTGTGGCAAAAACGTTAAGGAGCTTGTTGAAGACCGGGCAGATAAGCAATGTCTGCTTGTGCTCATTTCATCGGAGACCAATGATGAAACTGTCTCTGTCCCATCACAGTCAAATGTCTTTGCTTTTGTCTGTTTCTTGATGTCTTTGTAGGTCCCCTAAAAGAAGAAAGAAAGCATTAAAAGTGATTAGCTCTGTTATATGTTAGATTGCATTCTTTATACATTTTTTATCTTCACTTAAATAAAGCAATTTGCCTACCTTAAGGTTGGAAAATTGAACCAAATTACTCCAATAGCTTCTGACTACAAGACCAACAGACAGGCATCCTTTCTGCTGGGTTTGCTCTCTCCTGTGGCTGCACCTCATTTGCTCAACATACGCAGTGAAGCTTTGTAGAAGAAGCAGCAGTCTTGTTCAGTGAGAGGAGAGAGAAAAGACAAGTCCTTAATTAGTCCTAATAATAAATAGCCTATATTTGTTAATAATTGATAACGTTAGACTGTGTATTAGCCTACCTGTCAATCACCAGCTCCAATAACACAATGTGGGAGTGCTGATTGAATGCATCCTCTCCATCAACAAAGTCATATTGCTCCAGTAGAGTCACCATGTCCAGATTACATGAGAGTTTATCGGGGAACTTCCAGGATGAAAAGCGGACCGGCCCGGTTCTGGAAAACACGTCCAGGATCGCACCCTGCAGGTCCACCACGTCTTTTCTGAGGCTTTCGATGCAGTCCCGACGACCCAGTAACTCACTCATGTCTAGTATTTTTTCTGGTTGACATAACAATGACAGCGAGTTAGGTGTAGCCTGTTGGCATCACATCTCCATGGCAATCTGCAAAAGTACTGCAAACCCCATAGTGCTTTGCGGCTTTTGCCCGGAAGTAATACGTCTCCATTGGGTCCATTGGGTGAAAGCGCGACGCAGTAAGTGTTCAGCTATAGCACATTTCGACTTTTAGCTGCTATATATTGTGTTCCTGGCAAAATATGTGATATAATATGTGTTTTTAAGATACATAAACTCTACTTGTTGGTTGGGTGTTTGCAGGTTTCTTTCAGTTTTCCAAACAAGACATCGCCATGCCGCCTGGGCCTGTTCAAATTGTTCAGCCGGAGCCCAACAACAAGGTGACTATTACCGCTGCTAGTTAGCAACGTAGCTAACATGGGAAACTAATGAACAATTAACTTACACTTTATATTACTGTGGAATGTCTCAATGACTGTGAATTTTAGAGTTGTTAATGTCTAATTTGGATCATTACCACAAGGTGTAAATCTTGTTAGCTTGTTGTTAGCTGTCGGAGTCAATTCACAAAAAAACGCAATTTGATGTTTTGAAATAAAATGCTAATGCTAGTTAGCTGCTGAAACTTTTCCCATCACTCCAGTACAAATAGAGGAGCAGCGGAATTTAGTTTAATTTTAGCTAAATGTATTGAAATTGACATTTGTAAAAACTCAACAGTAACATTTCTTTCCAGAAACACCGTTGTGGTTACTCAGAATAATGGGTTTACGTTAACTGTAAGCAAGTAATTCGCCGTGAGGACTGTTACAGCGAAATCTGTGGATTAGCTAAACTACAGTGACCTGGATATTATTGTCCAGAAAGGGATATTCTGCTGGCTGTTGGGTCTTGACAAATTATATTGATACTTTGAGTGCCACAAGTTCTATTTTCCTCTATTATATTTAATCTGCAAATAACATTAAACCAATATGCATGGAATGATACTACAAGGGATAAGGTGGGGTATTTTTGCAATTTGGGTAAACTGCCGTTTTAAGTAAAATTAAGCTAATGTGTTGGTAGTGAGTCAGGAGTAATATATGTGATTTTGTTTTGTGTAATCTTGTATATTGCAGCATAACAATTGTGTACATTTTGCCAGCAGAATGATGCACCACCAGAAGAAACCCCAGCCACTAAACCCATCGTTGGTATCATATATCCACCTCCTGAGGTCCGAAACATAGTTGACAAGACAGCCAGCTTTGTTGCCAGGTTGGTTACTCCACGTGTGTCAATTGTATTATCTTTCACACAGCTGCAATCTTAACTGGATTTTATGTCTATGATTCCACTAATCCCATGTCATTTCACAGGAATGGACCCGAGTTTGAAGCAAGAATCCGTCAGAATGAAATCAACAATCCAAAGTTTAATTTCCTCAACCCTAACGACCCCTACCATGCCTACTACCGCCACAAGGTCAATGAATTTAAGGAGGGCAAAGCGCTGGAACCATCTGCAGCAGTGCCTAAGGTTATGCAGCAGGCCATGCAGCAGTCCCAACAGCTTCCTCAAAAAGTAAGACATGGCATTTCAGTCTGCTCTTGTTTTTTTGTTGTCATTTCATATAATTGGTAGTATTTGTTCATAACAACTAATATTTTCTGTTTGTCAATAGGTGCAGGTGATTCAAGAGGCAGTTATCCCCAAAGAGCCACCTCCTGAGTACGAGTTCATTGCGGATCCTCCATCAATCTCAGCGTTTGATCTGGATGTTGTTAAGCTCACTGCCCAGTTTGTTGCTCGCAACGGCCGCCAGTTTCTTACTCAGCTCATGCAGAAAGAACAGAGGAACTACCAGTTTGACTTCCTGCGGCCACAGCACAGCCTTTTCAACTACTTCACCAAACTGGTCGAGCAGTACACTAAGGTGACCCCGACAAATTGTGCCTCTCTGATATTAATTGTTATTCTTTGTGTTGGGTGGTGATGCTAAACCGTATCTTGATCTTGTCTCCCAACATGTAGATTCTGATCCCTCCCAAAGGCCTTCTGACCAAGCTGAAGAGAGAGGCAGACAATCCAAGAGAGGTTATGGACCAGGTAATCCCCTTAAACTGTGACTTGTTTCTCAGAGTAAGCACTTAATAGCATGTTGCCCATGTTAATCAGCTGTCTTCCTGCACAACCATCAGGTGAGGTACCGCGTCGAGTGGGCGAAGTTCCAGGAGCGCGAGAGAAAGAAGGAGGAGGAGGAAAGAGAGAAAGAACGTGTGGCGTATGCCCAAATTGACTGGCATGACTTTGTAGTGGTTGAGACGGTGGATTTCCAGCCCAACGAACAAGGTAATATAACCACAAGTGTTATAATCTTTAAACATATAGGCCCCCTAAATGTAGCTAGAATAATTCATCTTTATTGGCATCCCCAGGTCACTTCCCCCCACCTACCACACCCGAGGAGCTTGGCGCTCGCATCCTAATCCAAGAGCGCTACGAAAAGTACGGAGAGAGCGAGGAGGTGGAGATGGAGGTTGAGAGTGAGGATGACGATGATGAACGGGAGGTCCGTGCCGAAGGCCAGCCCTCACAGCCTGATCAAGACACGCAAGTGCAGGACATGGATGAGGTAAGAACTGATTCATCGCTGTGCCTTGTAAACTTTCCGTCCTTGACCAATTGCATGCTGCTTTATTGGCATACTTAAATTCACAGGGATATCCCTGGATTGTTGCCTCTTTTTTTTTTTTCCACCCAACTAAATTGAAAACCTATGCTTGCTGACCCTCTGCTTGAAAAGAAATAAATCATAAGTGCTGGTCATCATATGCCACCCCCTCCTGCTTTCTTCAGGGATCCGATGATGATGATGATGGCATGAAGGCTCCACTGCCTCCAGATAATCCTATGCCACCCCCACTGCCCCCAACTCCAGACCAGGTTATTATTCGCAAAGACTACGATCCCAAAGGTAAACACATGCTTCCTTAGATGAGGGAATACCACGTGCACAACAAGCTATTACTACGGACAGTGTGTTAATCTCATGCTATCTTTTCCTTACAGCATCCAAGCCTCAGCCCTCAATTACAACTCCAGATGAGTACCTCATCTCACCAATTACCGGTGAGAAGATCCAAGCCAGCAAGATGCAAGAGCACATGCGTATTGGCCTGCTGGATCCGCGCTGGCTGGAGCAAAGGGACCGCAGCATCAGAGAGCGGCAGACCGAAGATGAAGTCTACGCTCCTGGTTTGGATATCGAGAGCAGCTTGAAACAACTGGCCGAGAGGCGTACCGATATCTTCGGTGTGGAAGAGACGGCCATCGGTAAGAAGATTGGTGAGGAAGAAATCCAGAAGCCAGAGGAGAAGGTGAGTGCAGATATGGGTTTATATCAGGGCTGCACGATTAATCGTTAAAAGGTTGTGATCTCGATTCAGGCACGTACACAGTCTCATTTCTGAAGGACAACGATTCGGCCATATTTGCTTTGAGGAGTTGCATGTTTAGAATGAGTGCTCATGATAGTAATAATGGACCAAAATGATGTGAAATTGCATAATTTTAATTGGAAAATGTAAAATGTTCTTGGAGGAACACCCACAAATCCCTCACCAAATACATGCACCTAAGTCTTCCACAAACTTTCAGGAAAACACTGAAGACAATGTGGACTGCAACAAACATTTTTTCTTTAAAAATTGATGTCCTTAAGAATTGTGGGAGAAAATTGTGATCTCAATTTTGAGTGGAAAAAAATTGTGATTCTCATTTTGACCAGAACCATGCAGCCCTAATTGTAACCTACATTCAAGAGTACTATCTGCAGTGGAAATGCAAAACAGATGCAGTGTTTAGGTACCTGTATGGTACAGTTTATATACCAGAAGTACTATGGAGGAAGTGTTTGGTGGAAATGCGGCTATATGAGGATGTTCTACATCGAGACTAATCTACAAAGTCTTGATCTCTTCTTATGGAACTGAAGAAAGATTAAGCAAATTAAACTGCTAATGGTTTTTAATTTTGCTAGCCATTTTTGTATACGACATCCACCAGGGTTCTCATAATGTTCTTTATAATGTACTGCTGTGTGCTGTGTGTGACTGTATTTATGTTGGACAATAGATGATCAGAGATGGGAAGAAAAAATAAAAGGCTAGAAAGTGATGAATAACTTTTTGCCTGTTTATTGGAGCATTTCCTTGGACCTTGAAAGTAAATCCGACTGCTGATTATTGCTTTTTGTGTTGTACTTAGTGTTAAAATGTTCTATTGAACCTTTTATAATTTTCCCACCCACATCTCCTCCTGCACATCAGGCAGAGGAGACAGTTATCTCTCTGAATTAGATTCTTGCAATTTTGCAGTTTGTTTTACTTGTAGGCTATTTCTTTTTTGAGAAGTATTTCCTTGTCTTGAATTCGGGCTTACTTGGTTTACTACTTTTGTTGGACAATATATCATCTCAGGAGTATATTGCAATAAATTATATTATTGTAATTTTAAGACCATTTTATGCCACTGATATAATGATAATGTAATCGCATAATAATGCAAGTGCATCCTTTCAAAGAGCAATGCACTTTTCATTCTTAAGAATAAGCTTAATAAAAAAATCTGAAAATATCCTGAATAAAAGAAAATTAAACCACATAACCAAAACATAAAATGGACACCTAAATGTAAACATTTAAATACATATTCAACATTTGGCACAGGGGTATAGAGTTACAATCCAGCTCCTCAATGACGAGGACCTTTGTTCACAAAAAGTGCAAAGTAATAACATAGTAGCTATAAGTTAGATATAAGTAACAACAGTTGTCACAAACAAAGTCTCTCCTCTGTCATTATTCGGCTGAAACCCAAAATGTTCGACCCTGGAGCTGTGGAGCTTTAAAACCAAGTTAATTTGGCCCAAATCTTATAATAGTAAAGAAAACCCTGCTGTTTATTCTGGCATCATGTTGACTAAAATGTTTCTTATGTAAACAAACACGCATGTAAACACAACGGGCAATATCGTTCGATATATGGACATGACCTCGATCATTTTTGCTGACCTCGATAAGTCGATAACTATTTTTAACTGATCATTATTGTGACAGACCTAACCCACGGCTGAGTTTTCTGGACCTGTGCTGTGAAACAACACTTCTAACTGCTACATCAAAGTATAAAACGAGGATACGCAGGTTGCCAATAAGTCTTAATTACCCAGTGATCAACACGGACACTGATGTGCTTGAAATTGTTTCAAAAGAGAAAGTGTCAGGACGACTGGCGTGGGCCTTGGATCAATCTACCCCCCACTCGTTCCTTTGCACCGGCCCATTAATCAAACTCGCCTCCTATAGCTCCTCTCCTCCCTCTCATATCTCCTGTATTGAACGCCATATCTCTCAGAGGCTGTTATTTACGACGCCTCCTCCCGGACACAGATGCCTGATATCTTTCACTGATATTTACTCAGACTGAGAGAGAGCAGGAGAAAAGAGAGAGGACAGATAATGAGAGCGGGGGATGCCGATTCATCGCTCAATCTCTGCTCGAGTTCGTCACATTCTCCACGCTTCTTTGCATCTGAATGTAAAGAAACTTCTCTGGGACCGGCTGCATTCATCATTCATGTTCAATCAGCCGTCACATTAGTAACAAAGAAATGGATTGTGTTAAACTTTGACGAGCAGCAGCAGACGTGGATTCATTTTCCACAACAGAACAATGAACATAATCAAACGGTCCATGTTCACAATCCCAGTGGAGATTTTTTTTTTTTATTGCACGGTGATGTTTCTGCTTTGATATTGGAGTGGACATCAAGCTCACCGTTATATTAAACTATATAAAAGATGGTTTTGTGCCAGCAGGAGATTGCGGCTGCCGATGACATCCGTTTCCCCTGCTCACACCGAATCAATTAAAGCGCTCCTCCGCATTGATGTACTTCTGCGTTCTGACGAGAGCTCCGCCTGGAGCCATCGGAAAAGTGTCTGAGTTATCAAATGGGATGGTTTTAAGTAATTATCACTGCTCCGGCTAGGAGCCTTGCTTAAGGATATGCCAGGACAAATTGAGTTACAGCAGTTACAACAGTAAATTCAGAGAGGGGTAAAGAAGTGATGATGCTCTTAACTTGCAGTGAAAATGTAAATTAGGCTAAACACACTCTTTTGCTAAACATAGTGGAGCCAGACTACATGCCTAATTTTCTCATTTTAAGGTTTCAGGCTGAAGAATAAGTTACATATCTTATGAAAACTAACCCATTCCACATTCATACCTTGCAAGCAAAAAGGGTCAGGACCCGTTTTCATTTGGTCGCCAATCAGCAGATTAAAATGCATAACAATGCTGTGTTATGTGAATTTATTTTCCTCATTAAAATAGAAGAACAACAAGTACTTTTATAATGAAATGAATACATACATTTATGAGACATAAAAGCAAAAACTTTTAACTGGAAATCTTGGATTCAGGACAAATATATTATGAAATGCCTAAACAGATTGCCTAGTATTTTTTTTAAAACACACGTTTTATAACTACTTGTAATTTTCCTGTAGGTGTAGCCATTATGATTAAAGTCCAACAATCAACTCTGAGTGATCCTGGAAAATTTGAATTTGAATGGCCATAATCATGAGTTTGACGTGTATAATTGTAAAGCCCCAGTGTTCCTCGACATTGAGGTATTCACCATGGCTGCCATCAGCCAGTCAGCATGATTGTCATTACCTGTATTATTATTAAGGAGGTAAGAAAATGTTGATACACTACAGTATTTCTATATTGATTTGATTTGATTTGATTTACACATATGCAAGAAAACACAAATCAACAGAAATGTGAAGGAGAGGTGCAAAAAACCCTCAGAGGGGCACTCTCTAATGTATACCTTAATCCATTATAAAAAAATTAAAAAATTAAATTAAAATTAAGTGTTACTGTACTGATTTTCAAAAACACTGTATCGATTTTCAACAGTTTACATGCAAAGATTAGTGGCAGACAGATGTTCATTTTGTGATGTTTAAACCCCAGACCGCTCGCTGTTGTAATCGATCTTCCACTCCAACAAAACAAGATATGTATAATATGGTGGGGTGTTCTCTATACTATGACAGTTTTCCTAAAATTAGATTTTTAAAAATCACAATATATCGTCTTGCTTACAATATATTGAATGGTATACATATCGTATTTCCAGGTTCTTGAGAATACACAGCCCTAATGTTAACGCACATGCTGCGTGTTCCTGTATGAAACATTCGTTTTTTAACTTCTACATGCCCTTACGAATAAAGGCATTTTAATCATACAGGCTTGGCTTGGTGCCTGAAGCAAGCCTGTAGTTGCTTCTTTTTTTCATGTTGTAACATTTCTATTATTAAAACTAGAAGGGCACTCTGAGAGCGCAGAAATCTGCCAAGGCCATGACCTATCTCGTTAACGTTCTGACTTGAGGGGGCGTTCATGTGACTTTTCCCAGTCGGGAACTCATTTTCCTGATTATTCCAAACATCACATGAATGCAGCACGAATGCCCTATCTCGCAATGTTAACGAAAGAGAAAGATGATTTGTGTATCAGCCCTGTGATTCGGATCCGCTCCAAAATTTAATGGGTTCTTCCTTGGCCCATGCACCCTTGCACAGAGTTTTATGAAAATTGGACCTGTACAGTAGTTTTTTCCGTACTCCTGCTGACAAACGGAGGCAAAACATAACCTCCTGGGCGGAAGTAATAACTCATTTCTAAGAGTGTACAGTCTGTGGAGGGATGTGCTTTGTATTCTACATTTGTACATGATATTTGTGGTGTCATAAAGCCAAGGGACAAGAGATGTAAATGTTTTTATAAGGATATATAAATTGTATTCTGTTTACTGAGAATCTAGAAATACACAGTTTTGTTGCTTGCATCTAATTACTGTGAGGAAGTGTCGGGTGCAGTCTGACGCTGAAGGCCACTTTCTGGTGCAGACAGATCACATACTTTCATTGCTGAATATAAACATTCAGGGGTCAAACAAATGACTCCTCTGTTAGTGGGCGGCCTTTCTAACCAGCAGACCACCTCGCTGCCAACACATGTAGCTTCTCCACTAGAAGCCTTTATTCATGTGCCCTCATTTCCTTAAGAGACACTTCTGCAGGCGAGAGACATGAATTATGGAAAACAGGAAGTACAGCACCTAGGCAGGAGCTAGTGCATGTCTGAATAGTGTATAAGATGGTCTCATTACCCGCCACTAAATCGTGAGTGTCTGCAAAGTGTGTGTGCAAGTATTCATGTCTGTGTGTGCTGTCCTGTGTCTGCATGTGTTTGTCTTTGTTTTCAGGCGAGTTTGTTTATGTGTGGGAAGATCAAAAGACTGTGGAGGCAGTAAACTTTCTCTTGTGGCACCTGGATTAGAAGTTTTTCATGCCTAAAGAGGTGTCGCACAGCTAATGATTGTAGATAGTCACATTATGCATCACTTTACATGCATGCACAGGGCTCCAGACTAACGCTTTCCACTAGGAGCACTGGTGCTCCTTACTGACAGCACAACATTTAGGAGCACCACTAAAATCAGAATGCAACACCAACGTAACACATTCATATTTTTTCCATCATAACTGTATTACTGATAAATGCTTTGGAAATAAGAAAAATAACAATGTGCTGTTTTATTTTAAAGGAAAAATCACAAAGTGAAGCAGTGCCACTGTGGCTAGTTACTAGCCACTCAGCATTTTCTCTATCTACAATTTTGTGGGAAATTACATTTTATTTGATTAAAGGCCCTACGAGGACTTTTTGACTGGTTATGAAACTACCTGTGTCTCTGTATGACCTACATAAGCAAACCAGCCCATCAGCGTGAAGATTTTACATTGCTCTATTTCTATGTAGCTACTTCAATATACATGTTCCCGGGTCGGGAGCAGACGACAGCACCCAGACAGAGGTGCTTGTGTTTACACAGAATTTTATTTTTCACGTTAACTTATATCTTATATCTTAAACGAAAAAACAGAAAAACTAAAAGGGAAAGTGATCGAGCACAGGTGAAAACGTGAGTCAACATTGGTC
>JAOVVB010147592.1:0-11901 GCA_028570985.1 Heterobranchus longifilis
TGTGTGTGCGTGCGCATGCGTGCGTGTGTGAGTGTGTGTGCATGCGCGCTGACCCTGTGCTGAAACTCCGCCCCCAGAGCTCTCCTACCGGCAGTGTGCAGTGGGCGTGGCGAGAAACACTAAAGTTTCAGGTTACTCAGCTCCATTTGTCTGCTCAAGTTGCAGGAGGTGGTCACCATGTTGAGTGTGGCAGGGGCGGCGAGGTGCGGCGTCCTGCAGCTTCCTGTGGGGGGGGCGGCGAGGTGCGGCGTCCTGCAGCTTCCTGTGGGGGGGGCGGCGAGGTGCGGCGTCCTGCAGCTTCCTGTAAGAGGCGTCTGTTCTGCTGCATTCAACGGGAAGTCACCTCCACCTGCTCACACCTGGTCTGCACCTCCGTCTGCCGGATTCCCTGCAGTCTGCTGTCGCATGTTACCCATCGGGACGCTCTCAAGACTCAGGACGCCGTTAGGAGTAGGGACTCTGTCCGGAGTCAGGAGCTTCACCGGTGGCGGCCGTGATGGCGGCGCAGGTGCAGCGGGCTGGTACAGCAGCCTCTCGGACTCGGCACCGGTGCACCTGTGTGAACACTTCCTTGTGAGCGTGCAGCAGGCGAGCGGACTGCCGTGGTGGGTGAGCATCGTCGTGGCGACACTGGCGGTCAGGACGCTCGTCACTCTGCCGCTCGCCGCCTACCAGATGGTCGTCATCGCCAAGGTGAGTCACGGGAGACAAGGGGAGGAAAGGGTTAACTAGTGTGTTGTTCATATGTTTGTTGGCGTGTGCAGACTCCGTCACGGTAACCATAGTAACCTGATGTACAGGTGGAGGCGCTGCAGGCGGAGATCTCAGAGCTGGCAAAGAGACTTCGATACGAAGTTTCAGTCCGAGCAAGAGAGAGAGGCTGGACGGAGAAACAGAGCCGGTAAGAAACAAAAAATAAACAAATGACAACCTGTTGTGTTTTTATCTGCAGATTTAAACATGTTGCTGTCAAACGCCCTGTGGATCCGCCACTTGCAGGGAGAGACTGGTGGCAGGTAAAGGGCCGCGGCGTGCTGGCCCCATGGCATCGCAGACACTGGGGACTCTGGGGACACTGGGGACACTGGGGACTCTGGGGACACTGGGGACACTGGGGACTTTGGGGACTCTGGGGACACTGGGGACTCTGGGGGACATGGAACGCCACCTCTCTGGCGGGGAAGGAACTGGAGCTGGTGTAGGAGGAGGAGCACAGCTCTGTTTCTGGACTCTCGCCTCTTCAGGACTTGCCCAGGGTGAGCGGCTTCCGGGCGGGTGTGGAGATACTCACAACTCTGTCTGCCCTGGTCTCCGGTCCTGTTTGTGATTTTTATGGATCTCGAGGTGCAGCCGGGAGGAGGGGTGTGTCCGGTTTGGGGACCTCAGAACTGCGTCTCTTTGCAGATGATGTGGTTCTGTTGCTTCATCAGACCGTGACCTCCGGCGCACGCTGCGGTGATTTGAGAGTCTGAGGCCGCGGTTCTCTGACAGGAAATGGTGGATTGGAATGGTCTCGTTGGTCCTGAGTGAGGGTTAAATGGAGCGCAGGATACGTGAGGCCGTGTGATCGTTAATGACCTGGAACCGGGTTCTGTTGTTTGTTCTCAGGTTCCAGTTCCAGAAGAATCTGCGTCGGATTGTTTCTCAGCTCTACGTCAGAGACAACTGCCACCCGTTCAAAGCCAGCGTTCTGGTCTGGGTTCAGCTGCCCCTGTGGATCAGCCTCTCTCTGGCTCTGCGGAACCTGAGCCTGGAGCAGTCTGGTAAACTGATTCTGGGCCAGTCCTGATTCTGATTCCAAACATTCTTCCTTTCACTAACAGTAAAGTGTGTTTGCTGCAGAGCTGCGGTCAGATCTGGCAGCAGGGGGCGCTCTGTGGTTCCTGGACCTCACCGTACCGGACTCTACCTGGATCCTGCCGGTCTGTCTCGGACTCACCAACCTGCTCATCGTAGAGGTGGGTCTGTCCCACAGGTGTGCGGTCACTTGACCGGATGATGTCATCTGACCCTCCTCTCTTCTTCTTCAGGTGTTTTCTCTGCAGAGAGTCGCTCCCTCTCGTCTTCAGAGGATTGTGACGAACTCCATCAGAGCGTTCTCCGTGTTGATGGTTCCCATCGCCGCCACGGTTCCTTCTGTGAGTTCACAACAATCAGAGCAGCTGATTGGTTCATTTTGGAGGTTACAGGTTTAAACGGCCGTTTGGTTAACCTGCATTTCATGTAGCGTGTCATTTTATTAATTTGTTTAAACATGTTCTCTTCTTCTTTGATTGCTTTTTTGGTTTGTTGTTTTATGCCTTTGTAAAGCACTTTGTGACTTATGTCTGTGAAAAATGCTTTATTATTATTATTATTATTATTATTATTATTCTCCACCTGCATAATGTAGTGTGACGTATAGCCGCTTTCCGAATATATATCAGCTGGTCATTGTGTTAATCACCCCAGTAAGAACAGCAGCAGCATCTTACTGCAGCTAATGGGCATCCGAGTAAACTAAACTCAACTAAACCTCAGTGTGTTTAAATAGCGACGTTAGCCAGTCAGCTAGCCTAGCATGCTAATGTTGCTAAAATAAAGAGACAGTGTTTGTGAGGACGGTCAGTTCTGCAGAGTTCTGCTCAGTCCGTCTCTTCATCCGATTAATTCTCATTTATTTTGTCTTCTGAACACCGAGAGTAAAAAAGAGACGCAGCAACGTTAGCTAAGCTGTGAAAATCATGCTAACGTCGCTAACGGTTATCTAAGACACTGAGGTGATTATTAAAATGATCAAAAACACTCGGCTGTGTACAAAAACAAACGGTAATGCTCCTACAGTTCTGTTTTAACTGTGGTCTTTATTATAGAAGAATACACAGCTTTGTTTTAAACATCTGCAATAATCGAAATATTCATCACAGACCTTTTTATTTGTCGACTCTGCAGCTTCTCGTCCTGAACTCAACATGGCCGCTCAGACGCTGTACTCGGTGGAGATGTTTCCTGTCGGCGTTTCTCTGATGGAGGACGCTCAGAGCGACATGCCCAGGAACACGCTGCCCGCCCCTCAGCTGGTGATGCTCGCCAATGTGGCGGCGGTGACGGTGGGCGAGGGCGGCGGCGGCGGTGACGGCAGTGCGGCGGACGAGAAGGAGATGATGGAGCTGAAGACGGTGGGATGCAGCTACTCGGACAGCGAGGAGGAGAGCATCATCAGGTACAGCTTTGATAACCAGAACCACAGAGAGGTGTGCATCATTGAGTACCCAGAGTCTCCCGGCCCGGGTATCGAAGCCGTGGTCGTAGGAAACCACATGGAGGACAAAGCTGAAGACCTGTCCCGCTGCACTCAGCCCCGCCCCTCTGCCGCCACCCTAACACCTGAGCGGGACGCCACACGTAAACACAGTCCCCCCGCCGTGACGGACAGCACCAAGAAGAAGAAACCCTTCCACTGTAAGCCGTGTCACTTCCAGGCGCAGAACGAGCGGGAGTTCGTGGAACACCTGGGCACGCACGGCGCCAGCAAGATGATGGTGGTGAACCGGGTGGAGGGCCGGAGCAAGACCGGGGCCAAGGACGCGGAAAAAACACCCGAGTCCCCGCCGGTACCATCAGGAGGGGAGGCGGAGAATGGTGGGGAGGCAGCGACGACGACAGGTGACATGAAAGGGCTGATCAGGTGTGAACGGTGCGGCTACAACACCAACAGATACGACCATTACATCGCTCACCTGAAGCACCACAGCAAGGAGGGCCACGACCACAGGTGACTGATCCTGACTTTCTGATCACAACAAAACAAAATGAACAGACATTATATCTTAATAATACATATATGTGCTGTGTGTCTGCAGGGTGTTTAAGTGCACTCTGTGTCCGTACACCACCGTCAGTCAGTACCACTGGAGGAAACACCTGAGGAACCACTTCCCCAGCAAACTGCACACCTGCAGCCAGTGCTCCTACTTCTCCGACCGCAAGAGCAACTACATCCAGCACATCCGGACACACACAGGTAGGACACACCTTAAGCCCTATTCAGACGGGATTAGTAATTACAGGGGGACGTGGGTGATAAAAGATTACCCATGCTCCTCAGTAGTTAAATACATCGTTCTGGACGGCGTTTTAGCCAATATGAAATTACAAGGGGTCGGATGAAATTTAACCTGCAGAGCGCTTAAAGTAATCCGTTATTTCAGCACACTTTGCGGTACAACAAGAAAAAAGACAACACCAGCTGTTCAGGAAAAGTCCCAAACATGGATGCAACCCTAGCTTTGGCTGAACCACCCACCATGCAGCGTGTGCGCTGAACGGACCTCTGGGGCATATTTTACGGGATCTTGTGATTCGGGAGCAGCAGAGCGCAGGATTCAGTGACCGCCGGGTTGAACGGGCCGCCATGCTCCAGCTGTGAGCACTGGATCACCGCTGTGCTTTTTATGGTAATTCTGTTTTTGCAACTTTACACTGCTTACCTGGAGTTTGTGGGACCTGGCTCTTCTGATTTTATTTTATGTCTTCTTCTGGGCTGCTAAACCAGAGTGCAAGGGAATCCTCTCTACGCATCAAAATAAAGAAAGTCCTCCTTAGCTCCTCTATTGAAATCGCTTGTAAATTAGCCTGACATGGAGCAAACGCCGCGTAAATACGCAGACACTGACTTCAAAGTGCATCCAGACAGGATAAAAATGATCAGAGGACCAACTCTGAAAAACAGGAGGTTTTTGCAGCTGGAATTAATGCTGGGATTGTGGGGGGAAAAACACCCACATATGCGCTCTGGACAGGATTTAAATTACTGGATTGCGCAAGTAATTACCAAATTACCCTACCTCCCGTAGAGAAACACTAGGTTCTGTCACCATCTGTCTGTAGTCTGAAGTTCATACCAGTGATTCAAAGGGTTAAAAGTCTTGATGTATGTGTTTTCTGTATTGTACAGGTGTCCGTCCTTTCCAGTGTATGTACTGCGACTACTCCAGTTCTCAGAAGACCCACTTGACCCGACACATGAGGACTCACTCCGGTCAGTCGTCCACACCGAACCCTGTAACATCATATGTCTTAAAGCAGGAACCTGCACAGGTTAAAGAGTTATAGGACATAGTTGAAAGGATAGGCGGTAGCAATGACGGCAGTTTGTAGATATTTTAAAACAAACAACAACAAAAGTAGAGCAGACTGCAAACTAGGGTTGGGTACGTATTTGGCAGCAGGTAACGTTAGCCTACTATTAGCTAATAGCTGGATTAAACACGGTTAAAAAGCACACAGCTAAACAACACCGGAACATGCATAAGTCAGCAGTTAAAGACACAGCTAACAGTTAGATTAGCACTACTAGCATAACATTGAGACTCCACTGATGACAGAAACAACAGAACTGTAAAATCCTTGTGCTTCCCTGAAGTCACTGTGTCGCTGTGGAAACAGTTTTCGACTTACCCGTCTTGACTCGGGACTTACCTGTCAGGACTTGTTTGTCTTACCTCTGACAGCAGCCAGACATCAGAGTGAAACTTGAAATATTGAGAGATACATCTAGTAGACAGACTGCTACGTAGTAGTAGTACTGCTACTACTACTAGAGTTATTAGCAGTAGAAATAGGTGATTGTTGATAAGGTCATATTCTTCTGGTCTCTCACTGTAAACATGTTTGTGTTTGTTGCTCTCTCTGAAGCAGTCGATGTTGGATTAACATGGTAAAGTGATTTGCAGTAGAAGTACATGTTGTGATTTCCTTTTTGTTGTGTACCTGTCTGAGGTGTTCACACTAAAGCAGATCTCACACCTGTATAATGAACCAATCCAAACCCTGTTTGATACACAAAGTGTCTTCAGGTTGATCTGTTGTGGTGTGAAGCTTCCTGCATGAAGCTGCATGAATCCCTTTCGTGTCTCACCTGTACACTGTCACATTATCCACTGCAGCAGTTTTGACTCTGACCTTCCTGTGTGCAGGTGAGCGTCCTTTCAAGTGTGAGAGTTGTAACTACCTGGCAGCCAACCAGCATGAGGTGACCCGCCATGCCCGACAGGTCCACAATGGCCCCAAACCTCTTTCCTGCCCGTACTGCGAGTACAAGACCGCCGACCGCAGCAACTTCAAGAAGCACGTTGAACTCCACCTCAATCCTCGCCAGTTCCTCTGCCCTCTCTGCAAGTACGCCGCCTCCAAGAAATGCAACCTGCAGTACCACATCAAGTCCAGGCATGCCGGCTGCAATGTCGCCGTGGACATCTCCAAGGTCAAACTCCGTGTCAAGAAACCTGGTTCTGACGGGGCTGAGGAAAACTCAGACACCAGAGCAAGCAAATTCGACAATTCATCCAGTGTTGATGAAGACTTTGACATGGACGACGAGGACGAGGGTGCGGAGTCGAGCCCCATCAATCTGTCAATCAGCCGGCCCAGCATCGCCCAGCCGGTGCAGAGTGAAGCACCTGACGAGGCTCCGAAGAAATCCAACGTCACTGCTGAGAAACAGAAACTGCAGAAAGCGAAGGAAAAGGTGGAACCAGAGAAAAAGGTCATAACAAGGCAGAAGAAGACCGAGAAGGTCAACGACAGTCTTCTAGAGACGGAGACAATAACTGCTGCTGTGAATACAGACAAGGCAAAGAGACGAGTCAAGAAGCTGCCAACAGAGAAAACAACTGTCCAGGATCAAGCAGCAGTAACTCAATCTGAAAAAGACCAAATGGAGACACACAAATCTGACCAACAAAGACTGGAGGACAGAGTAGTGAGGCAGAAAGAGGAAGAAAAGCTGAGACCTGAGAAGGAGAAAGAACATCAGAAGAATGATGGCAACAAAAGCCTCAACAAGCCAAGGAAGTCAGGATCAAAGAAGTCAGAGAAAATACCAGAACATGTAGAAAAAGCTCAGCAGAAACCACACATTCCTGAGAAAGGGCAAAAAGAAAAGGTGGTCAAGGAAAAGGCTGCAAAGAGGAAAGCAGTGGAGGCTCTTGATCTTTCTAAAAAGTCCTTGTCCGAGACTCCATCCAAGACCAGGCGGCTGAAAGCCAATGCTGTAGAGAAGCTGCAGGTGAAACCTTCTTCAGAAGACACTCCTAAGATAAATGATGCAACTCCTACTCCACCGAGGTCCAACGGGATGACCCCAGTAAAGCAGAAGAAGACCAGGAACACCAGCAAGAAAGCCACACAAACCGATACGGTTAAAGAAGAGAAGTCTTCAGTCAGCAGTCCAGAAGCATCCACTCAGCTGGACAACCAAACACGAGCCACGAACTCTGAGCACCACCCTACACAGGAGAACCAAACCACTCCAGCAGTGCCAGAAAAGACTCTGAACAAACCCTCAGAGAAGATGGTCATCAAAACCTCAGAGAAGATGGCCATTAAACCCTCGGAAAAGATGGAGGTTTCACCCTCAAAGATGGCGATCAAACCCTCAGAGAAGACGGTTAAACCATCACAGAAGATGGTGGTCGAACCCTCTGAGAAGATGGAGGTTTCACCATCAAAGATGGTCATCAAACCCTCAGCGAAGACAGTTAAACCCTCGGAGAAGATGGAGGTCGAAACCTTGGAGAAGACGGCGGTCAAACCCTTGGAGAAGATAGTGGTCAAACCCTTGGAGAAGACACTCTTGGAGAAGACAGCGGTCAAACCCTCGGAGAAGACACTCTTGGAGAAGACGGTGGTCAAACCCTCGGAGAAGACAGCGGTCAAACCCTCGGAGAAGACACTCTTGGAGAAGACGGTGGTCAAACCCTTGGAGAAGACGGTGGTCAAACCCTTGAAGAAGACAGTCTTGAAGAAGACAGTCTTGGAGAAGACAGCGCTCATACCCTTGGAGACGACGGTGGTCAAACCCTCAGAGAAGATGGCGGTTTCCCCCACCTGCAGCTCAGGTGAGGACACACCTTCTCCAGCTGAAGACCGCCCTGCTCCGACGTTTGTCAAACCCACATCGCCACCTTCTCTGGTGCTTCAAAGCCAGCAAAGCAAAGCCGCCGATCCGGAGGACGACGAGGGCATCCACAGCAGCCACGAAGGGGGGAGTGACATCAGCGACAGTGCCTCTGAGGGCAGCGATGACTCTGGCCTTAACGGCAACGGCGCTGGGTCAGGTAAGATGGCCAACGACCCTGAAACGCCCACAGACGAGATCCCAACACCGACGGAGCTCAAGAGTCACTTGTGCATCTTCTGCGACCGCACGTTCCCTCTGGAGGTGGAGTACCGACGCCACCTGAACCGCCACCTCGTCAACGTCTACTACATGGACAACTCCGACGCCAAAGGACAGAAGTGAGGATCATGGACATCTTGTTGTTTTTCTTTAAACTGAAACTTTGAATTCTGGCGCTCTAAAACAAAACTGAGCCGTCAGAAAATATCAACTGTCTCTTCTTCTGTGGTTATAAATATGCACACACCTGTACTCTCAAAGATGCTTCTATAAACTCACTGTATGTCCAAGCACCAGCCATTTGTTAAATATGTTGAACCCACTTCTGCTAACTCCTCTCCACCCTTACAGGGCTGGGCGATATAAATCTATCACAGTAAATATCATTTTATATCACAGTAATTGTTCTGTTAATCCGATTAAGAAATGGTTTAAAATAACCATACTGTACTACTTCTATTTGGAACTTCCATTGGACTTTAAGAAACTAGGATGGACATTTTTCAACATTTTCTGACATTTTATACACGATTCATCAAATATTTCTTTGTGACATGACATATTTCATCAGTTTCTACAAACTCATTTTTAAAGTGTTTGAATCATTTTATAAAATCAGACTTTTGTCTTTCCCGATGCTGTTGTCGTGGTAACGTACCGTCTGTTTAACATTTCATAGTCTGTAATATTGTTCTGTGTAGATGAAGTTTGTCCAAATGTTCTTTTTTCCATTTTTAAAAACATTCAGTGCCTTTGACAATCAGAAGACTTTTATCTTTAGTGGATTTGTTTTTAGACGGTTAAAGTCTCTTTGTCGTGTACAGTGTGAATATTTGTGTTTTTATCAAGCAGACACTGAACCTGCGTTCTGATTGGTTCAACATTACACAGCTTATTATTATGATATCTGAATTATTCCACATTAGTCTGTAGTGGAGGCCGATGATGAAAATATTGTGTAAAGAAAGTTAAATGTGTTTGTGTAAATAATTCAGTGCAATATTTTAATTTTAGTGGAGAAGCCAAAATCTCTGGTCTGTTTGTAATGATGAAAATAACAATTCTTAGTTATTAAAAATGATTAAAAGTCATATTAAGTTTGACACAATGAGGCTTGTTAATAAATGTGAATTTTTATTTTCATCATGGTTAAATGTTTTCTCTGTATGTTATTAGTTGATGCTGTACATTAATGACTGCAGTGACATTAAACATTAAAGGAGAAAACTACTGTTTTTATTTCATTAATATATCGAGTATTTTAAGGATTCATTGATTAAAGAATCAACAATGACCTTTGATTTAGTTTCCATGAGAACCACCGCCTCGTGGCTGTTAGCATGCATTTGTTTTAGTACTTTTTAAACAGCTGTTTGCAGGATGATGTAATGTAACTAATATAACCATGATTACACAAACGTAAATTCTCAGAGTGCAACACAGTTTTAGTTTGTTTTGTAGTTTTTGGGTCACAGTTTTACTTTGTTTTGTAGTTTTTGGGTCACAGTTTTACTTTGTTTTGTAGTTTTTGGGTCAGTTTTACTTTGGTTTATAGTTTTTAGGTCAGTTTTACTTTGTTTTGTAGTTTTTAGGTCAGTTTTACTTTGTTTTGTAGTTTTTAGGTCAGTTTTACTTTGTTTTGTAGTTTTTGGGTCGACGGTCCCGCAGCCGGTTCTCCCTCCTGCCCTCAGGGAGACGGTCCCGCAGCCTGAGGTGCAGGTCTCTGCGGTTCTGTGAGAGCTTCTTTCCAACAACCATCAGACTGTTAAAAAGCACAACGCTGTAAAAGCACATACAGCTATTTTTCTCAGGAAAACTTTGAGTGCAATACAGAACTTTTACACATGTGCAATATATGAAATATTTATACTCCTTTTACATTTTATTGTCCTTTTATACTTTTTATAATTTTTTTATACAATTTTATTGCTTTTATTGCTGAAACTGCTGCACTTTACTTTGGTTGCTGACGTTGTTTTTATATTTTAATTGTTTTTATGGTGAAGCCTATGAAACGTAATGTGTCCTTGTTTGGAATATCTGAATGACAACGTGAATGTTGAAAACTATAACGTGTCACGCACAATCTGACGCCACGTTTAGCAAAAAGTATTTATTCATCAACTCAGAGGAACGGATTCTGTGGAAACAATCACCCGCCCATCATGACCTGACATTATTCATATTATTATTAATATTAAAACGCATTAATATTAATAATAGAAAAACATTTTCTGATGGAGCCGACAGCTGACGGACTTCTTTCTGTGGACTGATGGGCGTGGTCCTCCTGTCTCCATAGCAACGGTCTGTTTTCCAGAAATAACAGATTGTAGAACGCTGTGACTGACCAATCAGAATGGAGTATTCATCGTGTTCGAGCTGCTCACTGTGGTCACCATGGAAACCAGCTCCTCATTTCTTCTTCTTCTTCTTCTTGATGTGCAGCCTGTCCGCTCCGCGGGACGCTAGTCCTCCGTCCAGCAGTCCTCCGTCCAGCAGTCCTCCGTCCAGCAGTCCTCCGTCCAGCAGTCCCGGAGGTTTCTTCACTTTGTAGGCGGGAGTCTTTCTGACACGTTGTCCTTTCAGAGACACGATGTGAGGAAGAAGAGGCGGTGTCCTCACACTGAAGACCGCCGCCGCCGGAGCGTGGACCCTCAACAGCAGCTGATCACCTGCTGCTGCCGTCACCGCCACCCACCCTACAGTCACAGACGCCTCCTTTATTATTATTATTATTATTATTACTACATAATGCATTAATAACGCAACATATTTTAATTCTAATATAATGCCAGAGAGTTTAAGGAATAATAATGCATCATATTTTAAATCATATTTTAATTCTAATATAATGCTGCAGAGTTTTCAGGTGTGTACCTGCAGAGGACAGTTTGACGTCCGCAGCAGCGTCCAGGTAACCTCGTCCCTCCAGTCTGACCTCCTGAGGAATCAACGACGGAAACTCCTTCATACGCTCCGACCCTCCGACAGGAACCTGAACGCACCACACACACACACACAAGCATGTCATCGGGTCTGACTGTGATCATGTGACCTCAGGTGAGCGGAGGACAGGTGTGTCTCACCCCCAGCAGGACGTGTCCCGCATGTTTCTCATAAATTGCGTCCGCTTTCTCCAAACTGGTGATGTGGACCGGAACACGACCGGACGCCACCACGGAGAACCAGCAGGACGTCCCCCCCTGTGGAGATCAATACCAGCTGATCAATACCAGCTGATCAATACCAGCTGATCAACAGCAACATTATAATAATAATAATGATGATGTTTTGACCTGCAGGAAGTCGATCCTGAACAGAGCTCCCAGAAACAGACTCATATTTGGCTTCAACACAAACGTCCGCGGGACCAGCGCCTGAGACGGAACCACTGACATCACTTCCTGTTCGGTCAGCAGGCCGAGGATCTGAGAGACAGAAAACATTTACTTTAGTTTATACAACTCAAATACACATGAAAAATACAACAAACAATAATAAATCAGTACCTTCAAATTACAGACAAATCAAAACAAATTGATGCTGACGGAAAAGGTGCATTCTGAAGCTTATCAGAGCTGACAGCTGATTGGTCATTGGGTTTTATTATTAATATCACTATAAACATCCCTCCATTTCCTGTCACTCGGGGACCGGGTCTCAGCAGAGTATTCCAGACGTCCCTCTGCTCAGTAACGTTTTCCAGCTCCTCCTGTTGGACCCTGAGGAGATCCCAG
>JAOVVB010147603.1:5000-11901 GCA_028570985.1 Heterobranchus longifilis
CCATTTGTGATTAAATAATTATATAATTAAATACTTAAGAACCTTTAATTACTGCAGTGATTAATATGTTTCAGCTAAACAAATTTTCCATGGTCATGGAAAAAATGTCATTGTGCTCTGTGCTTCATAAGGTTCAAATTATTGGCTTGCATCTAGCAAAGAAGGAGATTTTTTATTCTTTTTATTCTTTTATTCTTTTTATACCACAATAATTTAGGAATTCTTCATTTTATTTATCAAAGAACAAAGCTCAATCTCTCCTAACCTAGTATACTGTGTTTGTGTTTGTCCATTATCAGACTATTTCAAACTATTTTGCAACTTAATGTAAAGTCAGTGCTTTATAAAGAAAAAACTCACTTCTTAACATGCTCATAAGCCAGAAACAGATGTATTAGATAAGATGTGTGTTAAATCAGTGCAGCATCCAGTGTTTACACCCTTAGAAACAGCGACATTTGGCCCATTAGGGGGGACCTCTTCCCATTCTACAAGTTAGTTAGCTATAGCCAACTTATATGGTGTTAAACATGGTAAATATAAAGATGGTATAAATGTAATATGTAATCTGTTAAAAAGTGTTTAAACAGTTCCAGTGACCAAAAAGGCTTTAGTTGTATGAGAATTGTTATATTTCTTTTAATTAATACCAAATTTATAGCATGACTAATGAATAATAGTGCTCACACTAGGAATTCTTTATAAATGGGTAGCACACAAATAATATTGTGTAGTAAATGTGTTATAAATTATGATAGCCATGACAGAAAATAAAATGCATGTACATTCAGAAGATAAACGTTTTTAGTTGTAAATGTTATATATACTGTATATGCATTGCTAATTATACACCATCAGCATACTAATTGTTGTTAAGAATGTAATAAGAAAACTTATCATCTAATAAAGGATAACCAATACTTTGTAAGGTGATGTCAATATTGATATATTTATTAATACCACATTTTAAATCTAATTTTTTTTTTCATCCTTTCTCTTTACTCTATTTGTGTATTAGGTTATTCTGGGAGGTGGAAGGATGTACATGACACCCAAAGGTACTCCAGATCCAGAATATCCATCGTCATCATCACGGAAAGGTGACCGCGAGGACAAAAGGAACTTGATCGAGGCATGGCTGGATGAGCGAAAGGTAAATTACACAACAGGAAGATGTAAAGGGTATTCAGGTTATAATCAGCATGGTCTGAAGGGAGGTGAGAGGTTTACAAAATCCATCAAATAAAACACAAAATGAGTAATAAACAAATATTCTTTATTTATACAAATATTAATGTGTCATGGCAAAAAAAAAATCTGTGATGTTCAACTCTCTCTTTAATCTGTAATGTGACTTACATCTGCAATAACTTAGGCCTTAGTGCATTTGATGATCTCTTCCACTAATACCGCTCAAAAAATTGGGATCACTTTCTTACTCCGTTTCTGATTTTTATTTCTTTCTGCATTGTGAAGCAATGCTCAAGGCGTCCATAATATACAATAATCTTCCTTGGACAGTTAATGTTGAGATCTGTTACTCATGATCTGTAAAGCCTTTAAAGTTTCATCCTGGTGCTTGGAGGGTTTTGCAAATTTTCTTGACAAAACTGCTTTTGCAAGAACTATTCCAGAAAAGCTGACCTCTGTGTCTTAAAATAACAATTGTACTGTTGTTGTTGTTACATAATTATCTAATTCCATATGTGTTATTTCATAGTTTTGAAATCCTCAGTATTGTTGTAGAATGTGGAAAATAAATCACTAAGCAAAAACAATGAAGTTTGCAAGTGATCCCAAACCTTTGAGCGGTAGTGTATATAAGATGTCTTCACCACTGTACAATCAGTGCAATATGGTAATATGCAGTGTACTCTGTGCAAGCATTGATTGTACAGTGGTTAAGACATGTCAAGAAGATAATTACCTTTAACAAGCATATAAATACTTAATGTTTCCTTCTGTCATGTTTTCTTCTGTTTCCTCAGGACAGAAATGCTCAGTATGTGTGGAATAAAGAGCAGTTTAACTCAGTGAATGTGAACACTACAGACTGTCTGATGGGTAATGTGATTTTGTGAAACTTTTGCACCATCATTATATTTTAGGCTTTTGTTTTATATAGCTGTTTGTCTTGTTTATGTAATCTGATTAAATGAAAAATAAACATTGTGGCCTTTTAACACATCTATAAAAATTTCCTCAATTTTGCAACAAAACATGTAAAATAAAAATGCAAAAAATATAAAATAATATAATTCAACTGAATTGGTACAGGTTGTTTTGTTATACAGTTCTCACACAGTAGGAAAAATATGCAATGTAAACTAGCAAATGTTCATAAATAATCATAAATGTCCTTCATTTCAGTTTTTCCTTAACAATATTCATGTCTTTACCATCTTAGGGTACTTTTTAAGCTTTTGAATTTTAAAAATGTTCAAATAAAATATAAGCTTCAATATTTTTTATTTATTTACTTAAAGAATTGTGTCTTATTTTTCTGTTAAAATTGTTAAATTTTTATGACCTTTTAAGGTTTTTATAAAGATCAGTCTGCTCTTCTACTGTGTTATGGCATGCCTATTTAATCTATGCTTTTCTGAAATCTTTGTCTCCTACAGGGCTTTTTGAACCAAAGGACATGAGGTTTGAGGTGTTCAGGAACAAAACACGTGATCCCTCCATTGTGGACATGACTGAAAAAGCTATTCAGATTCTCAAGAAGAACCCAAATGGATTTTTTCTCTTTGTGGAAGATGAGTAATTTTTTTATAAAGTTACCAAAAATTATTGTTTAGCCCAAAATAAATTGTCTGTAAATGTCTCATGTGTGCAACATAGACATTTAGATGCTGTGACACTTAAAAAAAAATTTAAGTAAATAATAAAACATTATTTAATTACTAAAAAAGTTAAAAGTTGCATGACTTCAAATATTTTCTGTCATTTTTCATTTTTGTTTTTAAAAAAAAAATGCTTTGTTACTGTATGTTTCTTTAAAAAAAATGTAATTGCATAACCAATTAAATGTAATCATTACCAATGTTTATGACATAATTATGACAGGTTTATTTTATTTGTAAGTGGCAGGATTGATCATGGCCACCATGCTGGGATTGCTAACCTGGCACTGACGGAGACAGTGATGTTCGACCGAGCGATTCGTCGGGCATCTCAGCTCACCAAAGATTCTGAAACTCTCACCATCGTCACTGCAGATCACTCACATGTCTTTACATTTGGGGGGAATACACCCCGGGGAAACCCTATTTTTGGTGCGTAGGATGGTTAAGCGCTGATGTGTATGTTTGTAGGAAACAAGAATGTACTTGTGATTGTGTGGGTTTATGTGATTTTTTTTTTTTTAAGGCCTGGCACCAAAGAATGCAGATGACCGACTTCCTTTTACTAGTATCCTGTATGCTAATGGACCTGGATATGTACATGTAAATGGGACAAGAGCAAATGTGTCTGCAGTGGACTACCGTAAGTGTCTGATTCATTACCAACTTTTCATAATTTGAGGAAATTCTTAAATTTTAATTTTTATAATTTTCATCAGTGAAAATAGAAGACACACCTTACAAAAGGAACTTGATCGAGGAACTCCTTACCAGTGCTCCTTACCAGAGCACTGCATGTTGTCATACTATGCCCATACTGACAGCATGTGTAATTGGCTCCATTCCCCAGAGTTCACTGCAGCCTACAAACATGGCCTTCATAGACTACGACACCCTGACACCTCACACCTAACATGTTCACTTGCACCTAATAGCTAATAAAACACAAATTGTTCCAATCACACCCATACTCACACACACACACTCACACACACACCCATACATAAACACACACAGATATACACACACACACTGTAATACACTGTAAAGACTGTGGATATGTTATAAAAAATAAAGTATCCCCTCAGTTTTGTATTTTGCCTCTGACGTAGGAAGCCCCTGATTCTGTGTTCGCTATTTGTTTTTAAGATTTTTTTACTGTTTTTTTTTTTTTTTTGGAATTCCAGTTTTGGCATCAATATCTTGTTTGTAAATCACCTAACCTTCTGCCTGCTCTGGACTACATTTGTTTTTGGATATTTGCTTTTTTTCTACCCTCAGTAAAATTAGAACCCATGAGTGTTCTAGTGTTCCTGACCTGCAGCCATATCAGCCATATGATCAATTCAATTCAATTCAATTTTATTTATATAGCGCTTTTAACAATGGTCATTGTCTCAAAGCAGCTTCACAAATATGATCAGCATGACACCTCACGGCAAAGAACTCTCAGAGGATTTAAGCAGTAGAATTCTTACAGTCCACAAAGATGGGTTGGGCTACAAGAAGATCTGTAGCACCCTGAAACTGAGTTACAGTACAGTGGAGGTTGCGAAGCGCCATCCAGCAGCTCCATGATATCATTAAGGAGGAGTGGAAAAAGATCCCAGCAACAACATGTACAGCTCTGGTGAATTCCAGACCCAGGAGGATTAATGCTGTGCAACTCATTTGCATTGCCAGCTATTTAGATAATAAAGTCGACCCTTCTTATATGGCAACTTTTTTGGCCCACATAGTGTACATATTCTGGTACCTGATGGCTCCAACTCCTTCACCAGGTCCTTTGTAATTGTTTTTTTGTTTAGTTGAACCTTTTGAGACAAAATTTGTTGATCCCTGGGAGTTAATTAGTCCCTTCTTATTTAATGTAGTGTCTAGGTGCTCTCAAGATGTTTAAATTTCCTTAAGTTGTTGGGTTTGTGAGGAAGGAGTCTATATTTATCAGGAGCCTTGGTTGAGTTTTTCATCAAGGACAAAAAAGATACAGGCTCTAAAGGTGGGACCTTAAAGGGAATTCCCAAACAACACCTAATTATAAAAATTTGTCCATCAGATGTCTTTAAATTTGTAAAAAGACAGTATGCGTAATGTATGAGAACACATACATTTGTGTCTAATTGACTATTTTAAAATCGTATCTCTGATTCGAACAAATTAGATGCTTGAATTGACCTATGTAGAGACATGCATGGAAACTTTAAATGTGTGGAGTAGTAAAAAAAATTTAAGTAAACTTCTTTAGCAAGGCATTTTAAAATCAACTTTAAGCGATTTAAATAAGAAATAATTGATAAAATCGCAATTGTTCTTCAACACCAGTTTCACATTTTTCAAATCACTTTATATGGACACTCTTTATTGAATCTTTTTTTTTACACAGTATGTACATTTACACAAACTCAAAAACAAAACATAAGATATGATTTTCCCCCCCATTCAAATTGTATATCATTTTCATGTAAACCATATGTCTTGTGTAAACATTCTTGCAAATCAGGATCAGAGATAGCTCCATTTGCAGGACGTTTCTGAAAATTGTTATGTAACAATTGCAAATAAATCACAAATATGGTGAGAGAGGCAGAGCAGAGGGATCGGGTGATCGATAGGGCAAAAGAAAGAAAAGAAAAAAGACAATGTTTTTAACTACAGTTAGTAGTATTTATTTATTTATTTATTTATGTTTTTATTTATTTATTTTTTAAATTTATTTATTTACCAGGTAATGATTTGATATTAGTCTGACCATTAATGACCAGAATTTAATAAAAGAACATTTCTGACATCAGTTATTTAAGAAAAAGGAGAGTAAATCACTTCAGTATGCACATCATGAGCTACTTCTTTCTTTCCTTTTTTATGTAAGTGTAAGGCAGCAAAATTTAGCTCCACAGCACCGTGACGCTGTGGGAAAAAACAATATTAGTCATTAAGATAAACTGATTTACACAGTGTAGATAAATACTGAGTATAAATGCACATTACAACATTAAGCCTTATTTGAGCAGAATTAGTTTTTAGAGTAATATACTGTAATTAAATAACTTTCAGGATAACAGATATCACTTTTATCTGAATCCTTCACAAGGTTTAGGTGAAACTAAACAGAATTATATTACAGCCTGAGCTCACTGTTCAACAGACCAATAAAAAAAAAAAAAAACTACAGATGTTTTCTAAATTGCAGTACCCAAGCAAAATAAATTCAACTCAAATAAGGCTTATTATTATTATTATTATTATTATTATTATTATTATTATTATTATTATTATTATTATTATTATTATCATCAACAACATCAGCTACCTGATCTGGTGCTGTCTTTACCATAGAATTTTGAGATCTCTCTGTAATGACAAAAATATTTAATTATTATTATAAAATCATTGTGAGAGTAAATGTAAAAAACGGAAAAATATTTGTGTTAAATGTTTGCGTGGCTTTGATCTGTTAAAGAATTCAAATTCACATTTTGATTAAATATTTTTATTTTATTTTATTTTTATTTATCAAGAAATATTGCAAGAAAGCATAGCATAAGAAAACATTTTAAATATATTTCTTAACTTGCCCAGACCTTCTGAAACTGTAGTTAAAAATGGAGACATTTTCAAAAACACAAAGTAGCCCATAAACAAAGCCAAGTAAAAGTAAAGATACACAATGTTCATGCTTATTTTCGGGAAAGAAAATATGTTTTATAGATTTGATAATATATGCAAAATGAATCAAATTAGTTTAGATTTTAGTAAAATTGGTTTTAGTAATTTTTTATTACTATTATTATTCTTTTTTATGTGTTAATGTATTTATTTAGTTTTGACAGTTAGGATAATTTAAAAGAGTAAAACTTAACTTGAAATTGAGATACATACAACAGAAAAAATATATTTCCATTTAGGAAAGTCTATTAATAAATTCAAAACTATAAATAGTAGAAAATATAATTGTAAACTGTATGCTGTATATTATGTATCCATACGTAATGACGACTCACCACTACAATATTCAAACTTCCTCCATTTACAGGTTATAAAATGAGCAAAAATCA
>JAOVVB010147624.1:0-11901 GCA_028570985.1 Heterobranchus longifilis
TTAACATGGGGGTCTATGGGGATTGACTCGCTTTTGGAGCCAGCCTCAAGTGGCCATTCGAGGAACTGCAGTTTTTGTCACTTCCACATTGGTTTCATTTTCCAGCCCTGGAAGTTGCCGCTTGGTTGAAATAAGTATGTTTATTATGTAAAATTGAGTTACATAGTAAGTTAAGTAGTCAAAGTAAATAAGTCCTAATTGACTTTTGGTTACACGCGAGCCACGATGAGAGGTCTCCCGGCCGGATGAAAGTCATGTGTTTGTTTAACCACCCGTCCTCCTCTCTATGTGGACTTTCTCGCTCTATATACTACATCACATGACTTTGTGAAAAGACTAAAAAGCAAAAAATGCATAGTGATAACATGCAAAATTACTTAATTAGCGTGTTATTCATATGCCATTTCGTGAGACCAGGCTGTTAATAGCCTACATTCCAGAAAAAGTGCCCAAAATGATGCTGTGTTATGTTGCTAGATTACCAGCAGTAATACAGTGAGCCGACATGTTTTTATCCTCACATTCACAGTTCATGGCATGAACATGAGATCACAGCTTCCATTCATGAATGTTAAAGGGATAGTTTCCCCCAAATCTGCCTTTGAACAATAGTCAGTGTGCTCTCATGAACAACAAAATACCAACCTAAGTATTGCTGGTTGTCAGAGACATATGGAGTCGGCCCATGTTGTGTCTTTTTGGATGTTTTTTCATATCATGCTGCCATGCTGGCAAACAGCAGCGAATATTATCATGTACCTGTTATGAAACACTGCAGGTATCCCCGTGCCAGCCTCCCTCCCTCTGTCTCTCTGTTTACCCCCTGCTTGTTTTTCTCTCTCGTCCTCCTCCTCGTCTTTCCGTCACCAAACTGTATTTTTCGGTGAAGGCGTGGGAGTTGGGGAGAGAGTGAGCTAATACCCCGGTCTGATTAAATGGTGGAAAAGAGGGCTGATGATAGTATGAGAAGGGAGGAGGAGAGAGGACGAGGGCTAAGGGGAGGGAGTCGGTGGGTAGAAATGAAGGGGTGGGGGGAAGAGAGGTGAGTATAAAAGCCTTGCTGTGGGGAATTAGGAAATATTCCTCGGGAGAAAATACACACTGAGAGATATTCCCAAGACTTCTCACTTCATAATTATCTATCACGGTAAGTACATTCAAACAAATCTTCCAACTAATTGCAGGCAAAAAGTAGAAGCAGTTTACATCTTTTAAACATAGACAAAACTGTATTTATTAGGTGATGCATTTTTGTAATGTTTTCAGAATAATGCTGCAACATGCAATCCTCATAGTACAACAGGCCTTCAGTACTAGTCTGTGTAAAGAGTACTTAACATGCATGCCCGGCATCATGCCTGTGGCTTTTTCCAATGAGGTGGGCACATTCTGCCCGCAAGGAATATGAACCCTCCAGGACCCCTACCAAGACTCAGACAGGCATAAAACTGTGTAGACACTGTTGTCAGCACCACACACACACACACACACACACACACACACACACACGGTCTAGATGTCTCTGCCAGTCTTTTTGAACTTTGGGCCCGAGGCTCTCTGTTTCTGTGCCCACTATGAGTCTGGGTACGACTGTAAGCCAAGATATGCCTGAGGGCCTGATGTTATGAGTGCTGTGCGTGTGTGTGTGTGCGCGCATGTGTGCGTGCGTGCATGTGTGTGTAATGAAAGCTGCTATTGATGGTGAAATTGAGGGCTGCTTGAAACAGAATCCTGTCCAAATCCCACAAACAGAAGATGGGGATGAAAGCTTTTCTGCAGTGCAGGCATGCAAATACTTTGTGTGTGTTTGTGCGTGTGTGTGTGTGTGTGTGTGTGTGTGTGTGTGTGTTGGGGTATTACGGTGTTACACACATCTGGCATTGCTGTTTGTACAGGTGTCACACACCTTACCGTAGGTCACTCTTGCATGTGATTGAGTGCTGATGTGCGTGTGTGTGTGTGTGTGTGCGTGTGCATGCGTGCGTGCAGAGCCACATAGAATACCTGTCTACCACCTATCCCCCTGTATTAAAGGGGAACACCATCTAAATTAAGAATCCCAATATGTTATTTCCATGGCCTGGGAAAGTCTAATCAATATTTGTGAAAATGAGCTACTCTCAAAGCAAGAAACCAGAGAAATAAATCTCAAACTTGTGATGTCATCGAGTCTGGAGCTGCTCCATAGACGATGAATGGGAGTCTGATTTTGTGGACCCATAGAATGTTTGTTTTCTTTTTAATACCCAAATTCTGAAACAGAAAATGTACCCGTATACTCCGAACATTTCCCTGAGTGCTCTCAGTTTCATCTATAACATATTTCCAAATTATGAATCAATAATATCAATATAATATAATAATATAATAATATATAATATAATCAATATTTTTGGACTGGCCATAGCAATAAGGAGGAATTTGAAAATGGGCGTAGTTCCCCTTTAAGCTTAAGTCTGTGTGCACTCTATTATCTGGCAGTCCGACAGATGTTCTCATGGTTGTTCCCGACAAACTGAGGTTCCAGCTATTGAGTGGTGTTTGTGGATTTGGCCGTCCAGTGCAGTGAAAGATCTTTGGACTCTTTATCCATGTTTATCTATGTGAAAAGCTGGTCTTATGAATATATATAACTTTGGTTTGGTTTCATTCAGAGATTCTGCCAGCATGTATAGATGTATATGTACTCGTCGTATGCTCAAAACCTCAAGCACAGATTTAGAAACTGCCACTTTCGGCCTCCATCTCTGCTTGTTTTTTTACTGTTTGCCCGCAGTTTCTGAGCCACTTTCTCTGTCTTTCGGTTTCTCTCATTTTTCTCCCTCTCTTCCTTTATAATTCTTACTTTGGTGCTGACATGACTCACTGAAACACCTTTCTCCTCTTTTTTTTTTTTTTCTCTCCAGCAGACAGGCAGATAAACAAGCCCCAGGATGAGGAGCCTTCTTCAGGTTCTGGCACTCTGTGCTGCCGTCTCTTTCTGCGTCTGCTATGGTACAGATCCTCCCCAACATCCTATCATTCAGCAGTCATTATTCATAACATATAATATATCCCATTTATCATCATTTTTGATTAATCCGATTCCATGTTTTTCCCGTAGACTCTAGTGAAAGCACAGAATCCGTTGAAGGTGATTAAATGTTGTCTGTCGTTTATGGAAAAACATGCATGCAATTCTAACAAATGTGACTCTGCTTGTTATACAGTATAATATATTTAACCCTCATTTTGCCCTTCATTAACCAACAAGTACTCCAAACCACACGACCACATAGGTTGTTTGTTCCTACCATAGACTGTATATAAAGATGGACGGGCGGTGGAGCCACAGTGTCGAAGTCCCGCCCATACGCCAATCACAGCTGTGTCAATCACAGCTGTCAATCATGACATTTCACCCTGTTTTATAGCATCAAATAACTAACGAAAACCAAACTTATCAGAAAAATTAACACTTGAACAAACATCAGCATGATAAGAACTAGCTAAAATGACAGAAACCATCTTTGGGAAAAATGTATTTGATGTGTACTTTGATTTTTTAGTTTGGCTCATGCCCCATCCGCTAACATGGAGGAGGCGGGGTTTATGACCTATACTGCTGCCAGCCACCAGGGGGAGATCCAGATGTTTTGGCTTCACTTTTGAAGATCTGTCTGCCATCCATCTTTATAAACAGTCTATGGTTCCTACCCTCTAAAACGACCCACTGGAGCGTTTCCTAAATTAGCGCTCTTAGCGGTGGCATGAAATACGACCCACAGGAGCGTTTCCGTCCTCATACCTAAATGTTATGGTCTCAGTTTTAAACAAGTAGTTAACGATGTCAAATGGTCGGAATTTGGTTAGGTTAAGGCAACAAAACTACTTAGTTTAGTTTAGAAAAAGACAGCGGTTTGCACATATACATGATGTATTTATGTGACGTAGAATGTGATGTAGTTCCATTCATCTAAAGTTAAAATAACTCACCGTTGACTTTATTTTCAAACGGGACACGAACACCAGTTTCCTGGGTCAAATCCTGCGTTTGTTTGACCCGTCCACCACCACCCCTCCCGCCCACCCGCCCTAAACAGACTTTCTTGGTCTTATTACTACGTTACATGACTTCCTGCTTTACTCCCGTCATAATTACTACGGCCAAAGATGCTCTATAACAAAAGATGGCTCATTACAGTCTCCGCCAGTGATAAGAAATGGTACACACTTCCTGTCTTCTAAGTGGGCGTGGCCTCATTTGTAAGTGTAATGAACCTTGGATGGATGAAAAGTTATATTTGCACATTTTCTTTTGCTAATATTAGATATTTACACAGCTGACAGCCATATTTAGCGTTTAGCAAAATTATTTATCAGTGACAATCACGAATGTTAGTTGACATTAGCTTAGCTGTGTTGCCAGATCTCGCGAGAGTTCGTCGCTGAGACAGAAAAAGGTCTCAAACAAAGTACATTTTCTCCTGATCTGTCCGTCTGAAAAATGCCATTTTAGTGTCATTATGTTCGGGAGATGTGTGGCTTGTGAAAATTACGTCCAATATTTACTTTGATGACCACGGGGCGAAAGAGTCACAAAGAGTCATAATCTGTGTTCACGTTTACAGTCTCACTAACATACCCCTACCTTTTATTTCACCTGTTGCACGACGGGCATGCCTTACCTGGATCAAATAGAGATTTTTGTCTAGTAAACGTTTATGGTTCCAGATCTGTTTGTGCCTCCAAACCAAGCCAACTCATTCATCACGCCACAGAGGGGTAACGTATACAACCCGCCCAGAGGAAACGGCCACAACTATTACAACTTCATGAGGTAAAAGGACACAACCACAGACATGCACACACAGCACATAACCCTTTATACTGTGCGTATGCAAAACCACATACCCACAGAGACACATTATAGGAGGCCATTAAGCCTAACCTAATTAGACTATTAAACGTCTACATGTGCTTGAAACATCCACTGACACAAACACACAGAGACTGAGACTTAAATGCTACAATGCACGAATTTTAAGAAGAAACGCGACAAAACAAAGACACAAGCTGTTTCTGATTACAATCCCCTTTCTTGTCCTCACCATTCTTCCCTCTAACTATCTCTGTCTGCCTTTGTATATCTGCCCCCCCCCCCAACCCCTCTCCCTCCCTCTTGTCCAGGACGATAAAGTCTCCAGCGGAGAGGCGTGCTGAGACCTGTGAGGACTACTCTCCCTGCCGCTTCTACGCCTATCGCCATGGCTTTCAGCAGGCCTACCAGAGATACTTTGGCTCTCAAAATCAGCCCCAGAGACCAGCCGCGGCGGCTCGTCGATACTAAACAGAAAGCATCTGTCAGTCAAATGCAGAATTATCATCATCGTCTAGGAATGAACGCCTTCATTCCACATATCACGACTTTTATATAATTTATGTGGTTGTTTTTGTGGCCTCTTCTGGATGTGCAATGAATCCTAGGAGAAAACACATTTTATATACATGGAGGCATCCAGTGTGACTCACAACCCATCATTACACACATGTAGAAATTCATCGCCCATCTCTTGTGTAATCTCAGGATAACTTTTATCCACTATTATCACACCTTCCCAGCATTTATGAGCTTTAAGTGATATGCACAGATGAAATGTTTTGCTCACTATCCACTAACCGATTCTTACATTATCCACCTATTTATCCAGGCCGGCACTGCTGTCAGTGATTATTTCCATTGCTTTGAAAATAAAATTATCTTTATTGGGTTTTGTCTTAATCCTGTTTGTGCAATTTCTTTGCCACGTGGGTGGGTGAGGAGTGAAAACATTTGGTGTTCAGTGTCAGTGTTTGCAATGCATGGCAGATGTGAATAAATGGGTAGTTTGGATCTTTTTAAGTGGAGTTGTGTGAGGTATTTATCCACAGTCAGTGTATTACCTACATTAGATGGCGGTCGGCACGCCCCCCAGTTTGGAGAAGCAGACAGGAGTCCTGACACGGACGATAAGCAATGTGCTGCTGTGGACGGGGCCACACAGCACCTTATGGGGTGTTCAGACCAGAAGCGAATAAAATAATCTACTCGCTTAATTTGCGCAAGTTTGGACGCTAGAATCTTCTGTTTTGATCGCATCGTTCGCGCGAGTACTCTCAACGCTCGCTGCAGAAGTTCAGATAGTTCAACTCACGCGATGAGCGAATTTGCACGTCGTCACGCTGCCCAATTCGCGTCATTCACGCCACCCAACCGGAACTTGCGTCTAATCATTGACTTTATATGTAATTAATTCACGCGAATGAATTTATTCGTGCCCGGTGTGTACACGCTATAACAAAATCAATATCAGTTTAAGTGTATGCTATATTTAGAATATTTTCACTGCTTTAACTTGCCATCAGACAGCTCTGTACGACGAGGAATTGACGCCGTTATATCGCTCTTTTCAAAGCCACCAGACTCCTTTGACAAAAACTTAATTTTACCTCGCAGAACACGGGAGTGGCTGTGTGGCCCCACTTCCATGTCAGGACTCCTGTCTGCTTCTCCAAACTGGGGGCGTGCTGACTGCCGTCTACTGTAGAAAATACACTGACTATGGATAAATACCTCATAATATGACAGCAGGGGCAATATAGTGCTCTAAAACAGGAAAGTGGCAGTATTTTAACCAGGCAGAGGGCAGTAAATCTGCTTGTGTAACTTTGAAAATTATGTAGAGGGGAGACTTTATTCGTTTTTATTCGGGAATATTACCGATATTTTTTTTCCTTTATTGAAAGTATGAGTATAAGTTCAAATAAATAATAATAATTCAAAAGAAAAAACATAATTAGGATAAATAAACTTTGTTAATATAATAATTATTTAAAGAGTCCACAGTACAATATGACAGTTTTACTTTTTTTCCCTTTTGCCTTTTTTGTTGTTGTATTTAACTATTTGAGTTTTGAATTTTGAATTATTGTATATGTACTTCTTTAATTTTATTGGTAATACAGAATGTACAGTATATGGCAATAGCCATGCTCCCTGCCAATCAGTACCTGTAAAAATGTTATCCTAAAAAGCTTTTCCTCTCAGAGTAATTTTCCTTCTTTCATATAATGTATTACATATATGTTTATTGTTGCATTGAGTGTTCGCAATGTTAATACAATTTATCATCAAAAGGGGTTATATCTTCAGTGCTTCTTGAAATTGAAGATGACTTTTCATTAGATAGGATTTTTTTTTCTCAACTTTATTCTTCTAACAGACAAAAACAAGACAAAACAAAGAAAATAAATATATATATAGGGGTAATCTTTACAAATATCTACTGATTTAATTGCTTTAGTGTACTTCAGTCACATAGTGTTACATTTATATTGTTGTATGGGTGGTTTCTTTTCAGTCCATCTGCATTTGTGAATGTAACATTTTCCATATAAAATAAATTACATGGGATAGACGTAGTATGTTTGTCATCAATGACGTAATCGATCTCAAACGACGCAAGTCTCGATCATGGCCACTGTCTCTGTCATGGGTCTCGCGATACACGAGTCACTGAAAACTTCCTGGATTTCTCTCGACACGCGCTCCGAAGCCCCGGCACACCACGTCGTACACGTAACATCACTCAAATTAACCACGCTAAACTTAAAGTATAAACTCAAGATGAAATAGTAATTCTAAAGGTTCTTCTGGACGAAATGCATCCCAAATTGTGTTACAAGGACCAACTGCTCGAAGTTCTGCCGAGGATTTATGGTGAGTGTTGAGTATTTGCCATCGGTGCTAGCTAACATAGCATTTAGCTTAGCTGTTTTCCGTTTGAGCTTTGCTGTTTTCCGTTTGGTTTGTGTTTTACAATGTGGCAATTTCTTAATAAGACATTCACTAAAAAACACTCGGAGTACAACGCGAGTTAAATAAAGTATAATTACTTGTGAAGGAATTGAGGAAACTGCTGGTCATGTAGCTGTGTTGTACTGTATGCTAGCATCAGAGTTTTATGCTATATGCAGGATGCAGGATACATGCAGCGGCAGATGTAACGTCGTTGTAGTAACCTTGAAGGTAACGTTGCTGTTAATTCAATAATTTGGATTGGAGTTTTTGCTCCAGATCTGGTAATATTTTCATTTAAAGTAGAATAATCAAATGTTGATCTTATGCAGGGTTTTTTCCCATCTGGTGATTTGTGAGAGGCTGCTCGTTGGGCTGGAGGATGTAAAGACTATCAGAAGATGTGCGACAGAAAAGCAGAGGACACAGGTGTGTGCAGAGGACTGACTCACTACACAAATTTTCATCACATCTTACAGATAAGCACTGAGAAATCACCATACTCAATTTAAAGGGGGAAAAACACACTCTCCGGGTAGATGAACACTGGTTTTATTTTGTTTATTTTCTCAGAGCTCTGATTTCTTTAGAGCTGCAACGATTAGACGACTAATCGTTTAGCTGATCGACAGAAAAATAAATTTGAAAATCTATTAACTGTTACATTTTCATGCTCATTTTCAGCCTCTATGTCGAGATTTCCATCTTTTCTCTTTTTTTATTTCATATTAAGCTGAATATCGTTGGGTTTTGGACTGGCAAAACAATAGGCAGATTAATCAATAATGAAAATAATCTTTAGTTGCAGCTCTAGATTTGCTTATTTTGTTTTTCTTCTCAACCTGAATTGGTTGAAGGGGCAAAGAATGAGTTTCCCAACTTAAAAGGACAGCATAAAGGATCTTAAAAACTGGGAACTGTACAATATATTCAGTGTTACTGGTAAATAAATGTTGGCTATATGTTCTAAGTAAACTCCAGTTAATAAACCACCAACAAGTATTACTGGGTACACTGTGAATGCACCACGTATGGATGTGTTCTGGTGGAGCTTTTCCTGCACGGATCATTTTGGCAGCCGCTGGGTTCAGAGGCGAGGTAGAAGTGCCCCTCCCTGCTGCCTGCTTCCCAAAAATTTTAAATGAAAACATTAAATTCATGTAATTAATATGAACTTTATTGACCCTTTATTAAATAACACTACTGTGGAATCATCATCGTGCACAGGAGACAAACAGCGCTGTGATGACAGACTGAGAGCAGACCCACCTGACCTTAAAAATGCCTCTTTCAAAGCATGTATTCAACAAAAGCTAATATATTTAACAAATTGTGATAACTTAATAATCATTTAATAAAGGCTACAGTACCGTAAGAAGCATAAATTAAGTCGAAATGAACACCTTCGCTGCTCTTCCTCCCTCTCTCTCTCTCCCTCTGTCTCTCTCTCCCTCTCTCTCTCTCTCTCTCTCTCTCTCTCTCTCTCTCTCTCTCTCCCCCTCGATTTTTGCAAGAAAACACACTGATATTCTATTACAAACGACAAAGATATATGATATAAATGATCTGACTCTTCACTTTTTCACTTTGACACTAACTTCTCTGCCATCGTCTTGTCGTGAAGGTGAAATCTGACTCCTCTGTGGTACTGCTGCAGGATCGTGTCTAGAAGGTAACCCTAGATTTGCAGAGCAGACACGGGGTGCACGCTGCAAAAAATGAACTAAATGCCGTATAATCTCTATTAAAAAAGCAGGCGGTGGGGACAGTGGGATAGTAATGTAATCGGTGTATGCCTTAACACCGTGTAACACCATTAACACCCGACTACCGCAGCAAGCCTAACCTACACAAAACCTTAATGTAATGCAGAATATCCATGCACTTACACTATACATTTCTATTGGGGCACATTTGTGCTTCTGCTGGGTTATGGCTGAAGGGAGGCCACTTTAAAAATGTAAAATATTATTAACTGCTCAGTGTTATTCTCCCGTTTGCACCTCCTTCTGTTGAGCATCTACCCTTACTGTGAGATTAATACTTTCCTCATCACACACGGTTGGAATGACGTAAGGCCAATCCATCTCCACCCATTTATTTGCTTATGCTGCGATGGAAATAAGTGTGTCGGTGGAACCAAAACATGCACTTTCCTCAAACTGGCCAGAGTGAAGCGTTTGTTCCGAATGCTAACGTCTTCACAGGCAAGGAAAGCAACTTCCAGAGACCGGATTGAATACTCCAGTTGTGTGGAGGGGAGTCTCCTGCTTTTATTCGAGAATAGAACAAACACCGAGTGTGTATTCACGGGTTTATAAAGCTTTAAGGATACATTTCCTATGCTTTTTCATAATTTCCACGTACTGCAGGAAACCTCGTGACCACACCCAAAACATCATGCGGATGCTGAAGAGAATGTCCAGTTTGTTCCAGTTTGTAAGTGATAAAAGCTTGAGTGATTCTCATCTGTCCCATGTCACAAGTCTGTCTGTGTTATGAAAGCTGGCAGCTATTAATGAGAGAAACAAAGGCCAGGGCAGCTTTTAAAAGCATCACAGGAAACAATCGGCACTTTCATCCACCCTCATGAAATCACCTTGGTGGCATGCATCAAAGAATCTTAACCACACGTGTCAGCTCTACCTTGCCTTGACACTGCAGGCAATGGTTAAAAGCTGTGAGCGTGACATATACATCACCCAACGATATAATTTGTAGTCCTTGTCAAAAGGACTTGAAAAGGTTTTGACTCTGAAGGGTCTGTGTTGGGTTAGTGCTCACTGACAAGAGAATGTATGCGAGACATGTTTCCTAAATTACGACAGGATATTTGGATCTAGTCCCTCATTCTTTAATCTTTACTCACAACATAGATAAATAGAACGGATCCTCACTTTTGATACAAAAGGACGAATTTAGTCGCTAATTATCATTAAAGACGCATTTTAATCACCGTCATTTAGTGTAATGGGCCAATCTAGCTGCTTATCACATTTTCTCTCAGAACATATAACAGCTTGTAACTCAGTGGATTGGATTACAACAGTGGTTGCCTAGCAGCGCCATAACAGTGCAATGCTTTGCAGGAAAAACTGGTGGTGTGAGTAATGACCTACAGACAACAGAACATGGATGCAGTGGGCCAGTGTTATAAACATTTCCATATGGTGCGTTTCCGACCATCTTGTAAATTTAAGTGGAGCACCCACTCTCTAAATAAGTTGCCATAACTTTAGACTGGAATTTTTCATCCTTTCTGGTTAAATTCACAACCATGAGTTACACTGCGATTTAAGAATATTGAGGCCGACATGACGTTCGACTATTTTGAAGCCCTTTTTGATGGTTTCAAGGCAAGATATGAGAGAAAACTTGCCGATATGGGTTGAGTTGTAGACAAGCACATGCTTCCTCCGACACATGTGAAGTTGCTAGGATTGCAAGAAGGTGGAAAGTTTCCGGTAAATTTCCGGAAACTTTCTGGAAATTTTCCATGGAAAGTTAAGCTCAGGAATTTGGGAAATTTTGACCTTTTTTTGCAAAATAGTTGGAAACTTTCCATGGGAATTAACAGAAATATTTGGGAATTAATGGGAATTAACAGGAATATATGGGAATTAATGGGAATTGTTTTTGGTATTTCGATGTGTTTATCATGAAGTGACGTCTCAACCGGTTGGCCTATATTTTAAAAAAAAATGGTTCTACTCACAAATAGATGGAGTCAAAAATGTTATTTTAAAAATGTGTATTAGAAATGTTTGCATGCATATCTGCTTATGAGAATACAAAATGATTATATTTATCTGTATATGACAAGGTAAATACGGTTAGTATTAATTACCCCAAAATGTCCAGTTTATTCCTGTTAGTTCCCATATATTCCCATTAATTCCCATGGAAAGTTTCAAATTTTAAATATTATATATATTATATATTTTGCAACCCTAGAAGTCACCATCTGCTTCTTTTCACCTGACAGCGAGGAGTTTCACCGGCAGGACATAGCGCATGGGAGGATCATACTATTCCCCCCAGTCCCAGGCGCCCCGACCGACCACAGGAGGCGCTAGTGCAGCGAC
>JAOVVB010147635.1:0-11901 GCA_028570985.1 Heterobranchus longifilis
GGCCACACATGCTGTGTGTGGCATTGGTTTATGCAACATACTTGTCCCAACACAAATAACCATTTAAATAAATAAATAAAGTTTTGAAATGGAATGAGCTTACATTTTGCGATGATGGTTGTTTCTTACAGCAGTTTAGCTGAGGACCCCAGTCGGTAGTCCTTGTATGGTAAATATGTTGGTAGGATGAAAATGAATTCACACTCAGGCCAACAATAAACGTAGAGGTGAACTGAGCTGTGAAGAGTAGGGAGCCACGGAAACTGAGCAGACGGACAGGTAAACCGAATGACGGTGTTCTAAAGTGAACCTGACTGAATTGCCATGTGTGTTGTCAAACAGCTGTCCACTGCGGCTGCAAAGAAATGTCAGCAGACTTCCAAAGACTACAGATCTGTTGGTGTTTTTACTAGATGGAGGAGGCTGAGGGCAGACACAAATCACAAGTTCCTCAAAATATAAAGTAAATACTCAGCCAAGAGCACCACTGTTAAAAAAACAAAACAATTGCAGATGACTGTGTATTGAGGGTAGGTGATTGAGACAAAGAAAATATAGAAAAATGTGCACAAGTTGGGTGTTAACTAGGGGTGGGGAAAAATCGATTCTTAGATGCATCACAATTCTCTCTTGAAAGATTAAATGCAGACAAGTCAATAATCCAACATTATTAATCACCCCTTTCTCAACATTATGATCACCTGTAACAATTGTAAGACCAGGCTGAACGTTCCTTAGAGCTGAACTAACTGGATGGTGAAATGTAATGGACACAAACCATAGACTGTATATAAAGACGCATCTCCACTTCTTCCCACTGTACAAAGGTCAACCCAAAATATCCCATATACAGGCACTGCCATCTTGTAATTTTGAGTTTGTGCTGTAGCGATCAGGCGGTATCAGTCCTGCCGATACACCTGCCCGACCAATTACGAGTGAATCACACCTGTTTTTATAGCATCAAATAGTCAGAAAGCACTTGAACAAACATCAGCATGATAAAAACTACCTAAAATGACAGAAAAAAAGGGATTGGCAGCCAGCCACCAGGGGGTGATAGAGATGATTTGGCTTCACTTTTAGGGAGCTGTCATCCATCTTTATATACAGTCTATGATGTAAACATGTGCGTCATGTTTACGTTCTAAGCGAGGCCACTTCCTGAGTGTTGGTGACGATGGCTGAGCGTGAGATAATGGAAGTAAATTCATCTGTTTATTTTAATCACGGATCATTACAAATATGCTATATTTTAAAGTAGCAAGCAATCACACAGTGAGAAAAAAAAATGAATCATATAGAAATGAAAAATGTTGATGTATCAAGATGTATTGATAATTGTTTTATAATCACACCGTAGTCCTCTGAATCAAAATCAAATTGTGAGGTGTTAACCAGACATTTTTCCTCTACAGACTTGCCAAATAATTAAATGTGGAGTACAGCCTCGTCCCCCATGTCTCTGCTTTACTCGCTTCTTCTTCGTGTCCTGTTTGCTCCCTATTTCTCACCACCTGTCCTCAGCTGGGCCAGGAAACAGCCACTATAAAAACCTGTGCATGTATAATTATAGTCACTTAAATTGCTTTTGTTGTATCATGCAGCTCCTCTTCATAGTTAAGTGTCCAGTTAAGTAATGTGGTGGCCCACGCTCTCGATGAATGCTGTGAGTTTCATTTGACTGCAAGTGCCTTGTTTAAATTGGCCTTAAATTAGCCCGACACCGTGCGCCATATATAGACTCACTGACTCCTGCTTTGCAAATTTTGGAATGAAATACGCACACAAACGTCTCATTCTCTTTCCATCGCCGGAATGACTTATAGCATTAATTACATTGATCCATGCCAGCTTAATGAACCAATAATGTGAGCCTGCCATTGCCAAGAAAAGGCGCTATGACATAATTAATGACTTACCGCTCACCATGTCAGCACAGCCCTTATCAGTTCACTATGTGCTATCACTTATGAATCCTTATTAGACAACCTCCTAGTCACTCCACTATTAACATGACTTTTAAAACATGCTGCGCTAAGGCCAAGCCTTAATTCAACAGCCCAGTGACTTCAAGGTGTGGTTCATCTTTGGTATGTTAATTTACCACTGTAGTAACACGGGCCAAGCACAGTAGGGGGGGGGGGGGGAATTGTGTATGGGGTGAAAAAGGCTCATGCTGATATACTCCGATGGAGGATTTAGCTCAACCAACATGAGACAATCTATTAAAATACTGTATCATAGGAGAAGCATATTGTAAACCTCAAGCGTTGCAATTAAATGTACACGGTCTAATCCACAGCCTATTGATTTTTGTAGCTGCTGTACAAATTTCCTTTGTGAGTTTTCTTATACCCATCTATTGAAACTACAAATACAAGGCGCAGTAAATTATAGATAAGAGTGGATCCTCTCTGTACACTTCTGAAGAGCATTTATTTAATTCATTCCAGCTTGCAAAGACAATCCTATCACTGTACTGTATGCACTGTTCAGAATTTCAGTAATCAAAGCAATATCCCGCAAGAATAAGAGCAAATCCAAAGACCCCCTAACTCTGAAATGTGCTTCAAAAGCTACACTCTGTGCTTAAAGGCAACTCTCACTCCTTTCAAGTGAGTCAAACTGATCAACTCAAACGCTGGTCGAGAGAGGCATATTTACTGCTATGATTCTGACCCAAATGCTAATGATAGCTATTAAGGCTAGGCTGGTTAATGACATCGAGGGAGCTGTGAACGTGGCGTGACCGACTTGGGTGTTTTCATGTGGGTATGATACAGTAATGGGATTAACATGGCGTACCTAAACCCACATTGAGATAAGCTCAATGAGGCCCTATTAAAAATACATTGCTGGCAACAATGGAGTTACGGAGGGAGCGGGTGAGAATGAGTGTGTCTGATTGTGTGACTTTGATAGAAAATGTCTCCAACTGTGCTTCATTCCCCACTGGAAAAAAAAAATTAAGCACAGAACAAAAGGGTCGCTGGTGGCCTTTTCTATATTCCTTATTTTTTGCTCTCTATTATGCGTTTTCATCATTTGGATGGAGCTATGCTAGCCACCTGTGACGGCAGACACCTGTCACTCAAAGCGACCATGCAGAACTTTAAGTCTTAATATAATTTAAATGGGTGAGTTATATGAAAATGCACCCCCCATAAAGTTGTCATGATTGAGGAAAATAGCTATACAGACCAAAAAAGTTTTTTTGTATCTGGCAGTAAACATGTTTGTTTCTGCTGTAAAGTTGGGCATTTTAACATGGGGGTCTACTGTATGGGGACTGACTCGCTCTTGGAGCGAGCTTCTACTAGCCCCTGCAGTTTTTGGCATTTCCACGTTGGCTTCATTTTTCAGCCCTGGAGGTTGTCGCTTGGTTGTAACATTCAACTCCTGTGGGACAAAATTGTCCTGATGAGTGTTGTTGCATCTACAGTATATATCTACAGTATATACCTGACACTGGGTAAGCGAGCATCAATTACCATGAGGTGAATGTGTGTGCGTGCGTGCGTGCGTGTGACTGATTGACAAAACAACATACATTTTGCTCCTAAGGAACACATCTTTTGCCCCCTCGTACAAGTTTATCCCAGCTCCATTATTAAGTTAGCATTAAAGGTCTCATAATGTAAAAAGTGAGATTTTCATGTCTTTTTATTATAAAGCAGGACGAGGTGCTACACGGCCTGTATTCAAAAACTGTGCCTTTAAATGGGCCGTCAAGACTTCTGTAAGTTTGTGATGTCACAACTATACTATATATAGATAGAAAGTGTCGCCACAGTGCCGTTACAGTCATTCCCCGGCTGCAGTGATGGCGCAGAGATGCCAAGAGCACAGATTCGGGACACCATGAAACACTGACCAAACAGAGCATACTGGGCTTTTTCAGGAGGGGGACTTAAAGAGACAGGCGCTAAAACGGAGCGTTTCAGATAGAGGGTGAATACAGGTATATTCAGACAGATTAGAAAAATAATGTGTTTTTTGAACATTAAAGCATGTAAACATGTTCTAGCAGAAACACAAAATATAAGTATGAACCAAAAAATTAGCACAATATGTGACTTTTGAGGCAGATTCATGCCTGTCTGCAGAGTCTGGGGGATCTTTGCCACAGCTGTCAGATATTCAAGGACACAAGATTATGCCAAAGTCTTACATTATAGATTTAAAACTATTTCTCTCACACATACACACACACACACACACACACACACAGAGCATATGACGTGAAAGAAAACACAAAAATGCTAAAATTAAACTGCATAGCTGTAACAGATTATACAAATGCAGGGAGGGCCTTACCGGTGTTGTTGCGATAGGGGCCTGTTTCCGGCCCCTGGCTCTGGCTGAGGCTCCTCATGGGGCCCTTGTTGTGGTAGACACGTTCTTCATAGATGGGATCTATGTGGTGCTCTGGGGACCCCAAGGGCCGAAGGGGCTCCTGACTGTGCTGACTACTGTAGGAGCCGCGAGAGCCTGGAGAAAAGAGAGAGGAAGAAAAAAAGATGTAAGCAAGATAGGGAGAGAGGATGAAAGAGGGAGGACAACATGAGTACAGGAGGTAAGGAAGAGTACAGAGGAACTGGACAGATGGATTTTAAGGCGGTAAGGGAAAATGAAGGAAAGAAATAGAGGAAGGATGGGTTGCAATTTCATGCAGGAAATGGAAAGAAAGTGGAATGGGAAGGCGGCGATAAGAACCACAGAGGAAGGAGAAGGTGAAGAAAGATATCTAGAGGGTGTGGAAGAAAGAAGATGAAGAAATACACGAGGGCAGATGGATGTGGCAGAAGATGAATGGGTACACATGAGAGACAAGAGAAAAGAAAAGCAACAGGTGTGGTGATGATAGGTGAAAGATGGTAACAGTGATGATGAGAGGGAAGGAAGGGAGAGGAAAGTACCACTCGACTCAACAAAATGTGACTCCTGTTTTTACAGCTGTCCATTTTAACCCTGGACCTTTTTTATTTGCTGGTGCAGAGCGCCAAGTGACAGACAGTACACTATTTATATGGTGGACAGATAAGAGTGATGGTGATGGTGATGGTGATGGTGAGTGTGTGTGTGTGTGTGTGTGTGTGTGTGTGTGTGTGCGTGTGCGTGTGTGTGTGTGTGAGTGGTATGGCAAGTGGTGAGTTAGAGATGCACCAAATCAGAAGTAGAGGGGAAAAAATGACAAAAATAAAGAGAGACATGCATAGTGACACATGGGACACGAAGACATAGGCAGATATATATAGTGAGAGACAGAGAAAAAAGAGCAAGAGAGGGATGCCTCTGTATTTCATTTTTTTAATCTCCATGGAACACATTGCTGGTCGTCAGCTATAAAATAATGAGATGTAGTGTCCCCCCTCTTGCTCCGTGTTTGGCATGAATCCCACGGACACAAGGCAAGAAGACATTGACAGCAGGCATTTGTTCATTACACGGCAGAACAAATGTAAGGCCTCCCTCTGAAAACACAGAGCTAAATTAAAATTAGGACTAGAAAAGGAGGAGAGACCGGGGAGGAATATGAAGACGAGAGTGAGCAGGGCTTGGTTGACATGGCAGGAGATGAAGTGAAAAGACGTGCACATACTCGCATATATACACAGGCTTAGAAAGCTATGAGTGACTGAGGGAAAGGGAGACGGTCCAGTGGAGCTAACGTCGTATCATATCGCATTAGCTCTCAATCGATGGCGAGTCGCGTGCCAAGCATTTTCCAACAGAAGAAGAAGGGGGATGAGTGCAGTGCTACAAGAGTCCGATTCAGACCTCTGTGTGCATCCACCATCAACTTAACACAGTCAAAACCCCATAACCCTTCAGATCGTATCAGAAATCGATGCATGTGAGGCGTTCAGCAGTGCATAGCATGTAGCCATGCTGTAGTTTTTGTTGCAGTTTAGGACTGGTGTCTATTTCTTGTCTCAACTGTCCAATAAAGCAGACAAGTCAAAGAGAGTATTTTCAAGACGAATCGCAATGAATACTCAAACAGAACAGCAGGAATCTGTTATCCTAAACCTCCTTTATCGAACAGCCTGCGAGGATGGTGCAAGCACCGCTGGGGATGAACAGGAGCCTGCCTGCACTTCCTGCACTATACTACAGGTTTGCCTCATTATTAGGCCAATTTATCAGTTGGCTGATATTGGCCTGTCACAGACATATCGATATCAATTGGTATCAGCGTATATGTATTCCGATATGCGCCAATCTGAAAACCTTTTTACAGAACATATAATGCAGAAAACAATGCTTGGGGTGATTTAGAATTGGTCTCATGTAGCTATATATTTTATTTTTATTTTTATTTATTATTTATTATGTATTTAATTTGGTCACAAATCGACTGATACTTACTTGTATTTATTCTTTGTTTAAATGGTCAACAATTGACTAATACTGAATATGATGTTTATTAAGCTTTCATTTATTTTTTGTTCGTTTCTAGGATTGATTTACAATGTAATACATTGAATGTAATAATGTAATAATGTGTAATAATGTACAATGCTGTTAAATATTATTACCTATTAGTACCTTTGCATTGTCATATCGGTGCAAAATCGGCACACAATCCACATAGAAAAGGTCTATTTTCATTCCAGGTCAAAAATTCACTATATCGGCCAACGTATCTGTGGATTTCTTTCCCCTCTAAAATCAGTATCGGTCTCAAAATCCTCTATTTGCCGAGCTCTACTCATCATGCCTGTTTTGAGTATGTACGTAGCAAAGAGGCTATTGCGGGATCCTCCTTTCCACAGCGTGGTTAACTGTTTACCTCCTTGCTAACTCTCCTGTCACACTGTGCTATAGCCAGCAGCAGCCAGATAGAGAAGACAAACAGAAAGATGAGAAGAGAGAGTCAGAATAAGGGAGTGAGAAAAAGACATAAAGGAGATGGAGAGAATTGAAGAAAAATTGAGAAATGGAAGGGTAATTTTGGATGCTACAACACCCACTGAGCTCAATTGAAATGAGGTGAATTTAGAGACAGATAAGCAGAGGAAAAAAAGAAGCAAGAAAGAGACAGAGATGGTCGGAATATGCATGGAGGGGTGCTAATTAGAGTCATGGACACACCCATTAACGGCATGACTCATCCCCGCTCTCTCTCTTCCTCCATCCCTTTCATCTTTGAAGTCTCAGGGAGTCGGTTTTATTTCTTTATTCATTTATTTTTTTTCATTCACAAGGGCCCACTCATGGAAGTACTGACCTCTTTCTTTCAAAGGGAGAGGGAACTTTAAGAAGAGAAGATAGAATGATGCGAGAGAGAGAGAGAAACATAAGAGAGAGATGCCCTCCCATGATGCTTCATTCTGTAAAATATTTAAAAAGGATAACAAAATGTAAAAACCAACTCTGGTCCCTTGATGCCTCGGTTCTGTTTGTGTAGTTAAACAAGAAAGCAAAGTAAATATCACACCTAGAGTAAAAAATAAGATATTACATTATTTTCTCTTTCATTATGTAACCATGTACAGTACCTACTGCAATTCTACCAGGAAAGGCTGGTACTATATCTGTCAAGTTAAGACTCGATATCAAAGGTGATCATATACGTCCAACAATTTATTGGGCCAATCAAATCAAAAATAGAACAGGATCATAAATCTGAATATCCCATGGATCACTGCTGTGCCAGATGCTCCAAAGTCAACCACCAGTCAGTGAAACTTAAGTTAGAGTGTCTTTAGCTTCTGTACTGTGACATATTTCCCAGTGAAACGGAATATCTGAGCGGTGTACAGTTACAAGAGGGATTTAAATCAAACCCTTCACATTTGATTGGACCGCTAAAAAGTGGGCAGGCTTAGAGTTTAGCACGATACAGAGCTAGAGAGGCCTAATGAAGCTTAGCTCTGTGCTGCTAAAAGTTGCAGATTGATTGATGGGTGGATGTCATGATGTTTTTGGTTGAAATTGGTTGGTACCAGCTTACATAAGCACATGTTTTACAGGAACAAAACATGATTGGATTTTGATCGATTTTGATATAAAAATACAAATAAATTGTTGTTTTTGCACATTATATGAATGTGATCTAAATGTGATCTATGCATGTGATCTAAAAGGGTTAAAATGGCATTTTTCATTTAATCTCATTTTTAATGCCAGTAAAGCTCAATCCACATCTCAATTTAATTAACATTTAATTATCTCTATGTGCTTATCTTAGTCAGATCTTAGTCATTCATTTTCCTCAGCTGGGTATTATGCTGTTGTTTCACTATGGAGATATTTATACACAATGGACTGTATCACTCAGGCCCTTCATGCAGAAAGCACAGAGAGGACATTTCTTTTTTTAGGTGATTTTGGTTTCATGCAGCTTAACTCCACTGTAGAGTAGGTGCTATAGAGCTGTTAAGTACCTCTCCAAACAGGCCACTCACATGAACTCTACTTTGCTTTTTCCAGGAGGATGTTGCCTACTAAGGGTAAGCAAACCTCTGACTAATAGTATCTACAAATAATTATTGGTTGGTAGGATTTTGGAAATATGGTGAGTACCATAAATTGCAGTGAAGTATTTGAGAGTAAATATCTTGCATTTCCAGGACTGATAAGTTGCATTTAACTTACAATCAGTTCTCCCACACCTTTTTAAACATCAAATTCAAGGACTTTTCAAGGACTTTCCAGGCCCAATTCCCCCAAATTCAAGGACTCAACACGGCATAGTTTGAGACACGGATCAAGGTTAATAATTATTGTTACAACACTGAGAATCTTCATTATGAGAACTATAGCAGGTTGGCACGTGAAACAATGATCAAACTGCAGCGGAACACAGACAGCGGAACACAGCCTATTTACTAACTTTAAGTAAAAAAATAAAAAAAAGATCAAAAGAACTTCCATTTCTATTCTTGCCACAAAATAAATTCAAGCATTTTCAATGGCCCACCTCTATTTATTTCTATTTTTAAAAACTTTCATGGCCTTAATAATTTTCCTCAAATTCACAAACTTTAACGATTTCAAGGACCCGTGGGAACCATATACAATCAACCACAGCGTGGTAGTCCAAGCACATGAAAGCACATTCTGATAATCATATGACCCAGGTCTGCTATTTATAGCGACAGTCTGGGATCTCTTTTCCATCAGTACTCACTCCTGCTCAGCCCTTTCATTTCTTCTTCATTTAAAGTCTTTGGGAGAGATGAAACCCCAGGCGTTGCTTCACGATCACAGTTATGCCCTCAGGGTAAAGCATGAAGGTCATGTTCTTCATCAATATAGCTCCAAGTTTAAAGGACTAATCAATTTAAGTTACTCCAGAGCTTCAAAACACTGCCGCCTAGTTTAATCAATATTAATCTTGTCAAATATTTCATTTATGTTGCATGAAAAAATGAAAGCACTCAATCTGAAAAAAAAAGTCAAGCACAGGGCATACATTTGAGTAAAGCCAAATGAAAGAAGAAAGCTATCTAAAACTACTTTTCGTCTGAATGGCAGTAGTAATACAAACCTTGACAATTTAAGGTCCTTGAAACAGTGGGCTATCTACCATATTTGATTTAAACAGCCAACCCAAAGTAAAATTTTACACTATAGACCATAAAGTTTCTACAACACATTTTCATTTTCAATTTGATATTCAGCCAACTCAATTTTGTAGCGTCACAAGAGAAGGCCATTAACTAGTAAATGCAACTGCAGGAGCAAATAAAAGTCTGTTGCTGCCTGAACTGAGACCAGTGTCATTTTAATACATTCAGCTCCCGAACACAGTAAATAGATATTATTCAACGATACAATTAATAGAATCAGAATCTTTTCAATCTTTTTAAAGCAGCTTTCTGTCACAGCAGACCTGTTCATAATTCACTTGCAGTGCCTTCATTTTAAAGTCTTTCTTCAGAAAGGGCAACCACAAAGAAGCTCTGTCGCCTCTCGTGAAGTATGCAGCAAATATAGAGTAGACTCTAAGACACCAACCACAATGCATTGATTTTCTTATGAAAAGATGGGGCAATTCAATAGACTTAAATGCAGAACTGTGAGGACTGTAACTGTGAGATTCTATAGCACAAATGCTCCATTGACACAAGATGTTGGATGAACAAAAGACACTCAATGATATGTATTGATATAGTGAGAGATTCTCTGACATCCCTTTACTGCTCACAGTACAGTTAACAAGAACAGCATCATCAGTAAGACACAGAGTAAGGTAACTAAATTCCTGTGGTTGAGTTACACATGTTTTGAGTTTAAGCGTATGTGCATGTGAGACTGCATGAGTGTGTGAACTCCCACCTGCCAGACTGCCAGGCCTCTGCAGTGTCGCAGTAGCGTAGAGCTCGTGGGAGATCTTGTATTGGTCAGAAGCGTGGTGAGCTGCCAGTCGTTTGGGAGACAGAGTGGCATAGCTCCCTATGCCCGAACTCATCTGCAAAGACAAGATTTTATTTTTATTTTTTCAAATATTGTAAATAAGCTCAGTTACACACTGGTGCAATTACTAGGGATGGGCCAAATAGTTAACTATTCGGATATCTGTTCGTTGGGCAGGTATTCACTTATAAATTTTGGGATTCGGATATTCATGCTTTGTTTTTGTTTTTTTTCAGTAGTGCAGACTAACAGAATGAATGACTTTAATTAAACTGAAAGACACGTGTTGCACTGCAGTGTTTCCATTTCAGCTCAGAGTGAGACTGCTGCTGTTATAGAGCATCTTTGTTTTCACCTCGGGCAGGGCTAGACACACACGGTGTGGAGCAGAGAGAAAGGTGCAGTTGGCAGTCCACAGACTTGTTGCTCTTGCTACCAATAATAACTGCTCTGTTTCAACAATGTTAGGCTGAAAAAATCTGCATACAGGATGAAATTCACTGTGGTGTTTTGTCACGATTACGCTATGGAGCGAGGGATCCACTGCTGATTACTTCAGAATATGCAGAGCCCAAAAATGGTATCCAGGACAGCCCTAGCAATTACAGAGTGTTGGCGGCCAAATATGTAACAGCTGATATGTTTCGATTTGTGTGCATCAGATATAAAGAGTTTGTACCTGTATTTTTTTTAAATTTACTTTACCAATTGACTTTTGTGTCTATATCAAAATGAAAACCTTTGTAAAATAGGCTTATATATTAAAATTGGCACTATGTGTAAACCATGTCCAAAAAAACCTAAGAATGTAATTTACGCTGAGAACACCCACATAGGTAATACTTTTCATCATGGTACAGTGTGAGATATTGGATATAAGCATCCAACACATTGACCTAATAAATCTGTGTTTAGATAAGGTGCTATTTAAAAAGATTACCCTTTTGAAGAACTAAAATGGACTTGCATAGATTTTTGTTTGAAGATATGACTCAATCTGGAACTGCACTCAGCCATTCTTTGTCATGATTAAAGATCTGACAAAGTGGACAGGAATATAATCTAACACCCAGCCGCTTGGCATCAATCAATAGTATGACTGCACAATATCATACTTACAAATAGAATGTCAATTACAGCTCTGTCCAAGAAATACCAATACTGACCATTAGCACTGTAAATGTTGTATTTTGAATTATATCTTTGTACTAGTATGCTGCATATAATAGTCACTGTCAAATCATTTTCTAAATCTACCGTCTGTAGAATAACTTGCTCTGTGATGAAAAACTGCAAATGTGTAGAAAATCATATAATACATGTATATTGGGTTAAATATATGAATTCTTCCAAACAATCTGATATCAAAATAATTATCAAACAGGGTCAGGATAATATTTAACAGAGAGGAAAAATCTACATACTCATACATGATATCACAACTTCATTGAAGAAGGTCAAGGTCAAGGTCAAATTTATTTATATAGCACATTAAAACAACCAGAGTTGACCAAAGTGCTGTACAGTACA
>JAOVVB010147646.1:0-11901 GCA_028570985.1 Heterobranchus longifilis
AAACTCTCCTTCTCCCTTCGAATCAGCAGCATGGCAGCATTTGGCTTTCCCCTTAAAAAAAGACAAGAGATTAAAAAGAAACAAACTTGGACCTTATACAACAAGTACAACATTCCAATTCTCTACATATGCAGTCCAACAACAATGGTTATTCCTGCAGTTGCATTTAGTGTAAACTACACAAAAAGTCAGCCACGGCATCGACAGAAAAAAAAATGAACCAAAGTCTAATGTAGCAGGAGCAGCAGTTTTTCTTGGTTACATACACACTTTTATTTACAGTGTATGCAGCAATGTGCAATTTACATCTTGTACACTAGGGAGGGATTTGGAAGGGGGGAATTGTTATATTTTGTTTTATATGTGTGTGCTTGCTATTATGTGTCAGTCATTAATAAAATCCTTAAAAAAAAGGCAATGCTATAAATGGACACACGACTGCAACAATAGCGTGGAGGACAGAGATAGGGAAGATCAATCTGAAGCGTGGCCTTAAACCTGCAAGTTAAATGAAAATAAATTCTGGGAAAATGTTACAGCCTTGGATATAAAGAACAATGGACAATCTGATGGCCCTGATTTAGACTGAGCTCAGCAGTTTATGTGCGGCAAAATGATTTTGAAAAATATATTTGAATACATACATTTGGAATGCGTCAATAAGCCGTGTTCAGTGCTTTGTATGGCTCTACTTACAGTGGGAATTCATTTGATTAATGCAAACCTTCCTTCTTCTTTGAGCTAGAGGGTGAAAGGAATAGATCAGTATGGAGATGCAAAGAATGAACAATAGCAACCTGAAGTGAGAAATCCTAAGAGGAGCAATTTGAAGCTCTGCTTGCCGGGGTAATTGCATTCCATTTCCTTATCTCTTCCTGTCTCCATAATTACCTGCTTTCTGTGTCTGACACCTTCCAGTAACACTGCTGTGAGTCACTCTGTCCAATTTCACTCCAATTAATAAGTAGGACAAAATAATCTCATCACTTTAACAAAATAGGACTGTAATTTTATAGCAGTTAATAATGATTGGACAGGCTGCCATTTACTGTTGTTTCCCAAAGTCTATTCCACTGAGGGCTGTAAGCAAAACAAAACTTTATGAACGTCACTCATCCACGATACAGCGACAAGACTACTGATTCACACAAAGCTGTCTTTCTGGAAACTGACACACTTATGATTCAATTATATCAATATCGATTCATAATAGTATGCTCAGCTGCCTCCAAGGTGCTAGGAACTAAAAAGAGTAAGAGGAAATTTATACTTCCTTTCCTGCAAGATACTGAGCGTGTACTCAACATTCCTGTTAAACGATAATTAAAACATGACACGATTCCCCCAGCCTTCGGTTTGATCTGCGGCCCATTTATAAATGAGCTCATATCCCAAACCTCAGTGAAATTAAAAGTTTAAAGGGTGATTATGTGATTGACACTGTGTGAATTCTGGGCTTATAACTGGAACCCTGGTGAGTTTATTTTTATTGGAGTGCAATGGGGCAATTTACTCAGCTGTACTTAACCGTAATATTTTGGAAATACACATCTCCAAGTTTTGTATTATTGCGCTGAAATGAAGAGGTAATGCATGCTTGCACACAGAACGTAACATTCACACACTGTACAGTCATACCAGTGCCAATACTAATAAAGTCAGCTCCTGTGTTAGTCGTAAAGTGGTAGTAAATACCACTTCACACTCAAACTCCCTGTTTGACAAGGCTTGATAAATATGCACAGCATTTGACGTATTGATACCACATGGCAGTTACATGTTACACATCCTAGTTAGTGCTGTATATACAGCACTATACAAGACCTGTAAATGTTCCACATACACAAACATTAGTACAAAAGCACAGAATTACATCAGTCCTTGTATCAATAAAGTCCATTTTAAGTGGTCACTGCAATATTTGTGCTGGACATTGAACAAGACGCACAGTTAAGGGAAAATGTGTTCTACCGTCATAGTCAAGTATCTCTGAGACTTAACAAGCAACATATATAGTTAATTATCTCTGCTGATATCAGCTACACGGTTATAGTAATCATGTACTGTAATATTCATATTATATTTATATTCATAGTAATCCTACACTCAGAATACAGAAACTAGAACAGCCTGTGTTCACACCGACAAAGTAAAGTGGTGTCAAACTTTTGTGGAGTTCTGGTGAGGGGCGTGGTTGTTAGTGTAGGTTTGCATGAGTGTTATGCTGCGTTCACATTACAGAGCAACAGGCTACAAGTCATTTTCAATGGAAGCTGCAAACTGACGGCCAACACTTGTCACTGGGTGACGAGCGTGACGCGTTACAATCAAAGTTGAGCTGGGCTCAACTTATTTCAGTGCTGGTGGTGGTGACGTAATGAAGCATCAATCAACTATCAGTTATTTCACCATTTTCTGTCCCCTTCTCTTGTACTGTTATTTAGCTGGATGCTACGCTAGCTTTCTGTGTATTGCTGTGCTCACCGGGATGAATGCCAACCGGCGGAGAAATGAGAAATGAAACGAGCGCTTGAGCGGCACCAACAGCGACCTGACAGTGACTCAGTAATGTGTACACAGCATTAGGTTGAGCAGTATGCTCTTTAGTAGTCATATTAGTACATCCTTTTTTCTTTTGGCTGACTGGTAGTGGGCAGGGCTCATCAATTAACTCGGTGGCTCAGCTATTATCATTTCTCCTGCGAGATCTGGCAACACTGGTAACATCGTCAAAAGGAAGAGGGGTTTCTGCTACTGAACAGCAGAGATGTGACAACAGAGCTTTTAATTTTGGCCTTGAGAACTGAACGCCTACTACCGCCAGTTTTGTTTTGTTTTGGAACCAACCACCACCACCACCCACAAAACCACCAGTGCTAAACCCCACACATACACCACCGCCAGCCAGCCTTCTCTTTGCAACACACACTTTATATTAGGGAATTAATGTGCCCTAGACATGCTAAGAGCCAGAAAACCACTCATTCTCATAACGAGCCACATGGACGGGGATATATCCTGCAAGGGCGTAGGTTTGGTGCTAGTCCTTCAAAAAGAAATGTAAAGTTATGTAAAGTGCTACTTTTGTGCAATGTAAACAAAGTTATGCTATATAGGCTGCTGCATTATTAATGCACTTACTTAATCATCCTCATCCCCTGTAGAACAAGGCCACAAAAAGCTCCCTGCATTGTTCCCCATGGCAACATGCTGAGTGTCCTCCCCAAGTTAAGTTCGTCTTTATCAGCTCGCCAGGTCTCCAGGTTTTATTCATGCACTAACCCGACTTAAAATCATGTTTTGTTTCCTTGATAGAGAGCCAATACTTGTTGATAAATAATGTAGTATTTCCACCTTAAGTCAAAAATAAAGAGTATTGTCCTCTGTCCATTGATTAATGGACAGATGGCAATTCTAGCATCTTTTTTTGGAGAATATTGAATCTGTTATTAATAAAAACAGATTACATCACTTCTTTTTAACCTGAAGAACATGCATGGAAGCTTTTCAGCACTTTTCAGTAGTGCCTCCATACAATCCCATCAACCTCCAGCAATTAGATAACCGCTATTTTGCCAGAGAGGCAAAACCCCGGGCAAAAAAAAAAAAGCCTACAAATCACTCACTGTTGCTTGTAAAGCTTAACTGTTGTAAGTGCACGGTAATAATTGAAGACTGGACAATCCGTAGACAATGTTTAAAGAGATTTTAGTGAGTAAATCAAACTGACTGTCACTGTTAAAGTGTGGGGGAACAAGTGCAGGCGAGTCAAAAAGTGCCCCCCCCATTCCCACTTTGAAAATGACTCCCTTGATGCCCTGTGATTCAGTTAATCTGAACACACACAGTTCTGTTAATCAACAATCTGTGTGTAAAGCAGACAGAGAGCATGCAGGGCTTGCATCTAAAAGGAGCATCCGTAAAAGCATCCAGACTGTGCAATCTTAGAGACACCAAAGCAAAAACACGGTTCTGCTTCAAGACTTCTCGAGTTTTAACAAATGAAACGGAAGGAATAAAAAAAAAAAAGACTGGGAGCCATGCAGAGTGGCTGAGTTCATGAATTAACTGACCCTACTATTGTGTGATGGAGCTTGTTGCACAGTCTTCAGGCAACAAAGTACAATAAAAGCTATTACTGGATCCACTGGCATGCACACACACACACACACACACACACACACACACACACAGGACGCACCAACATTTACTGTACTGTGCTTTATTCTAATCTGCAGCGAAGACAAGATTATTTACACATGTACTCCATTCAGATGGAAAAAAGAACAACAGCACTTAAAGTAACAAAAAGGAAGAAGTCACACTGTGAGAGACAAGAGCACAGTGCGTGTGTGTGTGTGTGTGTGTGTGTGTGTGTGTGTGTGTGTGTGTGTGATGAATTTCCAACAGGGGCTCAACACACACAGGGTAAACATCATTGGACTCAATCCCGGGTGAGTCGATATTGGGCTTGTCTGAGTGCGGGACTTTATTTTTCTCTCCCTCACTCTTGTTTTCGCAGGCTGTGACCTCAATTCCATAGGGGTCATTTGCTTATCAAAGGCAAGGACTGGAACTTGCGGGTCCTGAGTGTGTGTTCATTGTGACCAAGGAAATTCAATTAGGCGGCATCCCTACGGTGTGCGGCTGGGATTCATCAGTGGATATAGGGGGATTAGGGTTGGGTGACTCTACATCAGGGGAACGCACCATTTCAAGGGGGAGAGTTCACAATGGTTGAGGGGAGACATCACAGATGAACACTTTTAAGAATGCACTGTCTGCACATCCTGGCAACCAGTCAAAAGCATGCTCTAAGTGTTTCATTTCCTCCTGCGGTTCTTCTTTGTACAGGATGGCATCAGTGTCATCACAAGCACCATGAGTGTCCGGAGACTCTTTTCAAGGAATCCACAATGTGCTCTTTCTCAGACCAATTACTTTACCTTTTATACATGAAAGAAATCCTGACACCAAAGCCGGGCTTTCAAAAAACAACTTTGGAGCTAAAGAGCCGGTTGAAGCCGGTCCAGGTACACAACAATCATAGACATGACGTAGTCTCCGTGATGTCACCCATAGGTTTCTGAAGAGCCAAAATGAAGCTCAAACTGGGTGGCTTCAGCCATCACCATCTTGGCACTGCCTGACACCGCCTAGTCTCACGATACCAGACAATTGGAGATCTCCGCCTACCGATCAGCTGGGGACTTGGGAATGCAAGGTAGTTACTTGGACTCTGGTGAGAATGGACGGTAACAAAGAACACGCCTTACATTTTGGCAAAAGACACGCCTTGCCAGAAATGGTGCGCTGCTTTGGGTAATCCGTCTCCCAATGTAACTCGTCCTGTAATGTCTACATTATGTCAACAAACTTTGAAGGAGTTTTCCTTGGTGGCTGAGCCACCTCGTAATATACGTGTTGCTGGTACAACAGTATTTACAGCAACACGACTTCTGCATGTCACCGCTCCCAATATGAAGGACCGCCCTAAAGACTTTGGACTGGTTCTGCAATGCAGTTATTTTTTTTTTTTAATTCTCTCATTGTTATGACCCAGTTTTAGTAACAAAAGCTGGGTCTAGACTCCGCCTAACTCCCAGCTAATCCAAAAACGGGCAAAGAGGTGGAGCGTGGATGGAGCTATCAGGCAGGTCACTTGTGACGGCACCCATCTGTCACCAAAAGCAGTCACGCCCTTAATAATCCTTAACTTTAAGCCAGAATATAATTTAAATGGGTGAATTACATAAAAATTCACCCCCGATACATGAACGAGGAAATTAGCTATAGAGACCAAAACCGTTTTTTGTACCAGGCTATAAACATGTTTATTTTGGCTGTAAAGTTGGGCATTTCAACATGAGGGTCTTTGGGGATTGACTCATTTTTGGAGCCAGCCTCAAGTGGCCATTCGAGGAACTGCAGTTTTTGGTGCTTAATTTTTCAGCCCCGAAGGTTGCCGCCTGGTGCAGCAAAGTAAGTATGTGATATAGTCATAAACGGATGGTCTTATCGTATCTATGATTATCATTAGGACAACACATTAAACAGGACCAGCTGGCGGTGGAGGGCATGAAGGGATGAGTTTAACTGCTACAGGATTCAGATCCCAACACCTGATTCTAATTGTTGGAACACATCAAAATTAAAAATTGATGATGGATAATAATGATTGTAAAAATGTTAATACTGTCTACACTGTGTCCTCTAGGCTTACAGGTGGTGCTCAAATCCATCATGAAGGCCATGATTCCTCTGCTGCAGATTGGCCTGCTTCTTTTCTTTGCCATCCTCATGTTCGCCATCATCGGCCTGGAGTTCTACATGGGCAAATTCCACACAACCTGCTTTGACAATCACACAGGTAAAGGAGCGTGCGTGCGTGCGTGCGTGCGTGCTTGCATCAAAAAAATAATAAAATAACATTTGGCGTTAAATTGTTTATAGTACTTCCATTCCATGTTTATGTGTTGGGAAAGACAGTTTGCATAGATGTATGGAGTTGAGATCATAAATAACATTCCATCTATTGAGCATTTGATGAATCTCAAATGTCTATATAATTCAAGCAGGTTAGCCTATTTTGCTGTGTCGCCTATACCTTTTTTTGTGTAGCCTATTCCCACATATTTAATTCTAGAAAGTAATGCCAATGCACAGCACTGACTATTCTTACAAAACAAACATATTTACATATGCCTGCCTTTTTGTTTTGAAACACCTCCCCACTTTCTTTCCCTCCATGTCCAGGTGAGATCCGGGAAGAGTTTCCATGTGGGACAGAGCCTCCGTCACGGCTGTGTCCAGAGGGCACCATGTGCAGACAGTACTGGCTGGGACCAAACTATGGCATCACACAGTTTGACAACATCCTGTTTGCTATCCTCACCGTCTTCCAGTGCATCACCATGGAGGGCTGGACTGACCTGCTCTACTATGTATGTACTGCTGAACAGTGTTTGCAACACACTTACACACTCAGTGAACACCTTATTATGGTCTTCAGTCTGCCCAGGAAAACAGAGCGTGTGTATAGAAAGCTGTGTGTGTAGTAAAGCAGGAATGAGAGACAGGCTGCAGGAGGTTTAGGCGAGAAAAGAGAGGATCGTTCAAGTGAAGAGGATGATAACCCAGAATGCAAAACCCATCAGTCCTTGTCATGGATGAACACCTTAGCCAATTAATTAGATTCAGAGTGGAAATTATACAGTATCAGTTTGTTTGCCATGCGGACTCTGTATTTAGGGACCATTCCTTGGTTTGCATTAGTATTTCCATTATTGGCCATTTTGTGTTGATAAAACTGTTACGCAATATCTGAAAAAAAAAGAAGTGATTATGTAGTCAAATACAGATGAATTTCAATCGTATGTTTGTCCAACATGTCAGGCTATTCTCATAGTATTTCCATGCTGCACAACCAAACCATCCAAGATTATTTTCTCTCCATAAAATACTAAAATTCAAATGTTAAAACATTCAATGATTTTCAACTGTGCACGCGGTGAGTCTGCCCGTAAAATAGGTACCAGGTTTTGAACAGTGTCATCACTCATGCCCAAGCCCGAATAGTTCCCTGCTGTCAGTGGCAACGGTTGCTAGGAGACCAGAGGTAGATGAGGGTCTTTGAGTGTTACTGTAGTCGTCTCTTTCCCCATCTCCTCTCCCTCTCAGTCCGTCTTAACCTTCCCACTGCTCCTTTTCTTTCTTTATTATTCCTTCTTTTTTTTCTGTCTTCTCTTCGCTCTCTCTCCTCCCTTCATGCCCTTCCTTCCTCTCTCTCCCTCTCACTCTGTGTCTCTCTCTCTCCCTGTGTCCCTCCTTCCCGGTGCTGCTCTATATTTAAAAGGGCCTGTTCAGCCCAAGTTATTCTTGCAGCTGCCGGGGAGGGGAGCGATAAAAGTTTAATGGTAGAAAAAAGGGTCTGCGGTACATTGGGTACACAGCAGCAATGCCAGCTTACACGCAGGAAGAAGGAAAGATGGAGGAAGGAGGAGACGGGGGGGGGGGAGTTAGACAGGGAGGCTATGAGAAAGAGGGAGCGCAAAGTGGGGAAGAAAAGAGGAGGTCTGGAGGTGGGAAATGATAAAATGAAGAATCAGTGTAGAGGTTGATCAGTGAAAGTGAGGAGGAATTAAAAGATTGCACAGAAAAAGGAAGGGAGGAGGTAGGAATGAAGGAAAGAATGAACAAACAAACAAACATCAAAATGACTGAAATGAGGAGGGGAAAGCAGGAGAAATGGGTCCCAAAATGGTATGCAAAAGGAGAAAAATAATGAATAAAGAAAATGGAAGGAGAGTCTGGACAGTAGGGCGGTAGAGACGGAGAGGGAGAGACCAAAGCATTTGTTATACATTATTCACTCTGCACTGAGCAGCTAAATAGAGTGGCAGATATGCATTTACTTATTGAGATGACTTAAAGCAAAATCATGTCAGCCCTGCTGTTGTTTATATTTCCAACAGCGGTGGACTTTTGAGTGAACTGGCCTCCATTTTTTTTAATGGCCACATTGTGTGGACATTTAATGATGACTTTAAGGCAGATTTTCTAACATCGTGTTCTAGGGCTGCACGAATGAGGAAAATATGAGATATTCATTAGTGGTGTTGAATAACGCAATAACGATATTCCTCGTGATAAATAAACAGATAATAAAGTGTACTCAGTTCTGCCTTTCTGATCTTTCAGTGTTCTGCTAAAATACAACAAACTGCTTGTTGAATAAAAAAAAAGAAAGGCAATTATTTCCAACATTCTTTTATTGAACTGAACACAAAAGGCATCATAAAAAATAATGATATTTACAATTTAAAGTCCAATTTTCTAACCACCTTTAACTAACTCAAAAAATCCCTGAGGGTTTATTGCGCAAGCTGATATCGCGATGACGATAAAAAAAACGATATATTGTGCAGCCCTGCTTTAGAATTATTATATGAATAGCATTTGAGAGACACATAGAGAGATAGCTTCTTTATTGTGCTTTCCAAAGAAATGTGTTGCCACTGTCTGTACAAAGCCTCACATAAATACATAGATACATTCTACACAACATGAGCCACATCCACACACATACCTACTGTATATACACAGAGCACGTTAGTGTTATAGTACATATAACATATAACTGTGTGCTTTGCTGAGTGCTGTTACAGCAGCAGTGCAGCTGAACTTGAGTACCTGGATGCTAATAAATGCACTTTAATTTGACAAGCAGGACAAATAAATTACACAGGTATTATTTTTAGTGCACAGGTGCCAAAACAGACTTTAACAAACCCTGAACTTTAAGTACAGTCAGACCGAAACATATGCCCATAGAAATTATTATATTTCTATGCATATGCCACTGCAGTTGATTCATGCAGCTGTCCCCGTTCTACCTGTGCCTGTTTTATTCTGCGTGTTCTGAAGTCACAAGGATGTCTGATATTTCAGTCGATCAAATCTTTGGTCATTATGAGTTGAGGCAAATTTTCCTAGAGCAAAACATTGATGTGTGTGTGTGTGCGTGTGTGTTTCCAGAGCAATGATGCCTCAGGGAGTGCATGGAACTGGATGTACTTCATCCCCCTCATCATCATCGGCTCCTTCTTCATGCTCAACCTGGTGCTGGGTGTGTTGTCAGGGTAAGTGTGTGTGTGTGTGTCTGTTTGTGAGAGGGTGCTTGTCACAAATATAGTGTCAAGGTTGTTTATAAATTAGTAGCTAAATACATTTTTTAATTAATTTCAAAATGATTGTATTTTATTGTATGTATGTCACACTAAAAATGCAAGGCATCTATATTAAAAGTGTCTAAATGTGTATGTTTATGTGTGTGCATGTGTGTGTGTGTGTGTGTCCCTGCAGGGAGTTTGCCAAAGAGAGAGAGCGTGTGGAGAACAGGAGTGAGTTCCTGAAGCTCAGACGACAGCAGCAGATTGAAAGAGAACTCAATGGTTATCTAGAGTGGATCTGCAAAGCTGGTATGTACAATATGCAGCATGTGTGTTTCATTTGTCACGACATATAAACATAAAAATATATTGCAAAAAATAATCAGTCCAATGTCATAATAGTTTTAATACATTACAATAAAATGTTAGAGACAGGTCCATGTGATATTAGTACATCAGAAATGGAAACTTAAAGGAAACCTATAAACTGAGATCATTTGGTGGATTTTACTGTGAAGCAACTGGGTTAATAATTATCTATTTTAATTGTAGAATAAAGAATTAAATCTGAGCTTTGTAGTGAAGTACTATAGTTTGAAGCACACAAACACCTTAACTATAATGATTCACAATTCATGAAACATTTGCAGCACATGGTGCGTTTAGGAAAAATCGCTTTTTCATAATCATGAAGAAAATGAAGATATGAATCTTATACCATTTTTAAAACACAAGATCTTCAGCATTCAGTATATTTAAACCAACTGTATGTTGTCCAAAATATGTCTTTTAACAATAAAGTCAGACAATTATATACTTATATACTACTCAAAAGATCCGTAATAAGTTTCTGTTCTGTCGATATAGACATGAACCTGAACGCATCACGAATCTAAATAGATCGCACACAATTTGCGGTCGAAAAACACCGATCAAACTTCACATTTTACAAAAGTGTTTATGTCAAAGTGACATAAACACTTGACGTAGTACGCACACGTCATCAGACGTAAGCATAGAATTTAATTGAATAGATTGGCCCCATTATCAAGGATACCAGATCCAGATATTTGAGTCAGTATCGTCCCGATATCCGATATCAATATCGGATCGGTGCATCCCTACTTGTATAGTTAAATACAGCCTTGATTTACACCGCTGTGGCTCGGATTAAAGACACTTGTTTGATGCTTGGGTGGAGAAGAGCCACTGTTTTTCCGTACATCTCTTTATCTTGTCTTTCTACTCTGACCCTTCTGCTGAGGGCTGGAAAGATGTGGAGAAGATGAGAGGAACGGAGGGCTGGATGTTGGATGTTGGAAGGAGTGGATAAAGGGGGGCAGATAGAAAGGACAGACCTTTGATCTTCTTGAAAAGACAATCTACATAAAAACAAGGAAGCTAAAAAACAAAGGAGGGAGGCTATGAGTAACAAGCACAGGTGCAGGCCGGAGACTTTGTTTCCAGTTTTAATTAAAATGAGAAATGGAACTGATGATAACCCCCCCACAGGCAAGGATCAGAACGTAAAGCGTCGTCCAAATGATGTAAATATTGCTGTAACGCAGTTCGGCTGCCAGTTTTTCGACATTGCGATAGAAACAATATGGAAAAATGTATACAATAGACATTTTATATAGTTTTGACGATACATATTGTCATGTCACCCAGCCCTGATGATAACAAAAGATTGGTAGATGTTGTGGAAGTAAATATAATGTGACATATTAACATTTTTGTTCATGTGTGTTTTGTAGAAGAGGTCATCTTGGCGGATGATGACAATGACAACGATTATGATGGTAGGAATTTGCAGAATCTTTTTTTTTTTTTTTGTGCATGCATGACTGTGATTTACAAAAAAATGATACTCATAAATTGAACGTCTATTTAGCATATCGCATATGCTTTTTTCTATTACAGGCTCCCGTAGAAGAGCCACAAAAAACCATAAGAGCAAAGCTGAGCTGCTAAACCCAGAGGAAGGGGAGGGAGATCTGGCAGTAGGTAAGATACAAGCACGCACGCACGCACGCACACACGCACACACACTCAAAGGCAAACCACAGGTACATACAGATGCTATCTTATCTTGCATATCAGCATTACCTGAACCTCCTCTCCTCTCCTCTCCTCATGTTACTTTTCCCCCCTTTCCTCCCCCCCCCCCTCATCTTTCCTCTGTCCTACTTCTCTCCCCCATCCCCTCTTTCTCCAGCCTTCTCATGCT
>JAOVVB010147656.1:0-11901 GCA_028570985.1 Heterobranchus longifilis
AAGCCCCCTATAGCTGGCTGCTGCAGATGTGGAAAGCCCTGCTTTGATGCAGACTGAAATAGTGGTGGTGATATGCAACTGCAGGTAATTTGGGTCAAAATTCTGCAGCATTCAGTGTTTATTTTTTCCACGGTGCGTGCAGTAAATAATGGACTATAAGAGAGTTGCAAGCCTGCAAAGCTGGACTCATTTAAATCTTTGAATGGGTGGACTGGGTTCGTGCAGGGTTGGTGTGGCCTGTGGTGGTAGGGCCCAATGTCATATCGTCTCATGGGGCCCAAACTCCCTGGCGGCGCCCCTGGTTACCGTGGTTACCAAATAAACATGAGCCCATAAGATGGCTTCCTGAACAGATTTCACGATCAGCAGATGGATTTATTCGTAGCTTGAAAACACATAATCTTTCTGAGGAAACGCTCCAGAGTTCAGTTAAAACGGATCCTACAGCTCAGGTGTGAAAGCACCATAAATTCACTCCTCTGATCTCTTTTGTCCCTGCCACCCCCCCCCTCCCTGCTCGCCCTCCTCTCTGTAGTTTCCAGGAGCCGCAGGAAGACGACGATGACGACGACGATGACGAGGAGGAAGAGGAGAAGGCCCCAAACCCACCAATGATGGTTCCCATGGCCGACATGCTAAACCACGTGTCCAATCACAATGCTAATCTGGAGTTTACACCGGTAAGGGGACACATCTCCTCCTCATACTGACGGGCTTTTTCTTGTTTTCTAGATTTGATGGTTTGTTGTGTAGTTTGCATTCGGGATGATAACCGACGGTTAGTAACACCGTTCAGTTTTTAGTTATCATTAAAACTGCGTCTCACTCAGTTCTCATTGCAGTTACTTTCTTCTCAAGACTCGTCTGTATTTCTGTAAATTGTGCATGGGGTCACTGCATGCACTCAAATGCACACAAATACCAATAATACTGCACATTTAATATGGTTTTCATATATTTACTCTTTACATGTTATTATTTGAATGTTTATGTAAACAAAAAGTGCATAGTGCTGCTAACTGTGTTTGTGTTTTATTTTTTAAATATAAAACTTGGTGTGATTATTTTAGTGAGACCTATCAGTAGTTTTTTTTAACATTTTCAGCACATTTTAACAATACTGTGATAATACTGATAACCGTGATATGAAATGTTCATATTGTTACAACTCTAGTTTGCGTGAACAGCTTGTTATTCGTGCAAACACATTCATTTGTTATTCGACACTGAGACCGAAACTGTGAATTAACTTCTTAGCGTGTTCCATTTTTTTCTCTCACTTTTCTGATTTGAACTCCTCTGGTCTCTCTCTACACGGCGTCTTTCTCAGGACAGTTTGAAGATGGTTTGCGTGCGCCTCATTCATAAAGGCGAGGAGGTGTTTAACACGTACGGGCAGATGGCCAACTGGCAGCTGCTGCACATGTACGGCTTCACGGAGCCGCACCAAAGCAACGCCAACGACACCGCTGACATCCCCGTCGCCAACCTTTACGAAGTCGCCACACAAGGTGACGAACGACCGTAACCACAATACAGCTCCGTTACTGTGTGCTTCTTCTTTAAGGGATAGTTTAGATTTATATGAGGTATTTATCCATAGTCATTCAGATTGTTTAATTAAGTAAAAGTACTAATACGACACTGGAAAAATACTCTGTAACAAGTAAAAGTCCTGCATTGAAAAAGTAAAGTATAATCAGGAAATTGTACTTAAAAGTATTAAAAGTAAAAGTACTCAATGCAGAAGAATCCTCACATTTGTGAAGCTGCAAACATGATTTATTTTTTAACATAAAAAAAAAATGACTGAAACAATCAAGCTAGCTTCCCTCTGAGATGTGTAGAAAGTAGAAAGCTTCATCAAAAGAAAAGAAAAGTACAAGTATCTCAAATTTGTACTTGAGTACATGTACTTAGTTACATTGTACCACTGGTAGTCATCTCTCCTCTCTCCTCCTCAGGTATTCAGTCTGATGTGGACCGGCAGCTGGTGGAGGAGAAGCAGGAGATGCTTTGTGAGATGATGCCGGAGAAAGGAGCGTTTGTTTTTGGCAAACAGGGCTGTCTTACAGACACGGAGCTACATACTGTACTCAAGGTAAGGGGGGGGGGTGTACACGCAGCAGTGCTGTTGAACCCCAAAACCCACCAGCACGTTTGAAAAGCATGTTTTCGCCAAAATGACACAATTTGTCATTGCCAGAAACTGTAAAAACCAGGGTTCCTACACATTTTCCATTTCAAAATTTCCAGACTTCTCGGTAGTTTACGTAGAAGACAACTGTGCTTTTGCCCTTGCATATGGCTTACAATTGCCGACTCCCCCATGTTTTCTTTTCTATTTAATAAATAAGAACCGAAAATGAGATGGAAAAAAAAAGTTAAATGATTTAAATTTCACTGTGTCTGTGCAGGGCTGTTACAAACACCGCAATATTGCAATATTAAGCCAACTGCAGGGGATGGCGAGAAACCGCCACAACAGCTGTGTTCAGGTTTTTTAATTTTTTTCCATGAGGCTAGGCCCTTCTTGTTTTCACCATCCGTAACCAAATTAGTATGAAAGAAAATGTGGCAAAATCTTTGAATTGCATTTATATACAGCATCACAAATAACCAAATATTAAATTTATGGCCTTAAGTTTATTAACTTGTATGGCTGCATTCATCGTTCATCACAGAACAGAGTCTGGACTGAACAGACATGACGAGTAAATGCAAGTTTTCCGAGGGCTGGCTTGATAATCCCAAATATAAAACCTGGATGGTGAAGGATTCCAATTTGGAAAAGAAAGCTAGATGCAAACTTTGTTTAAAATTGTTCGACATCTCCAACATGGAGGAGTTTTAAACCATATGCAGGGACAAAAGTCTTCAACGTAATCTACCGAGAAGTCTGTTAGTTATTGGAAACACAACTCTTTGTATCTGCAGGTGCTGTGCATGTCAAAGGAGGAGTTCTCTGAGTTCAAAGATAATGAAGGATGGGAGGAAGATGAGGAAGACGGGGTTTCCCTCGCTTTCTCTAACGAGGGTCTCCCTGGATTAAAGGCGTCGTGGAAATGGCTAATTCACGAAGCAGCCCGGCTGACTGTGAGGTCCTACGGAGACGGGGGGGAGGAGGAGGGAGAGGGAGTCCTCGAAGGACTGAGCAGCAGGCAGCAGAACGCCCTGCAGGTACGCTGCGGACAGAAGAGCATCCTGCACACACTGATGGAGCTCACCACGTCATGACTCCGGACCACAGGAGGGAAATTAAAATGTTTCCCAAAGTACACCGTCAATAAATGTTTTCCTGAAGACAGATGCTTTTTAAACAGTCCTCCTTGTTTTGCACTCCTGTTAATATACACAGTGTTTATATGCAAGATGTTTTGCCATTCTGTACGTAAAACAGGTTTAATTATGACCTGCTCAATTCCCTTAAATTCAAGGACCCAACATGACATCGTTTAAAGGTTAATTACTGTTACAACACAGAGAATTGTTATAATGGGAACTAGCAGCTTTGAAGTTCACAGGCGACAGTTAAAAAGAGGCTTTTCAAGGCAGAGCAGAAGGTTCGCTGAACGTTTCTCGTTTTCTTGCTGCTGTTTAACCTGAATCATTCGACTTCAGTCACTCATGCACACACGTGACCGCTGAACTTTCTCGAGGCAAACAATGACGGAACAGTGGGAGACACAGTAGTAGCCTAGTTACTAATGTTCAAGCACTTTCAATGACCCATGTCTATTTTCAAAAACTATGAAGGCCATGATCCCCCTCCTCAAATTCACAAACTTTCAAGGAGTTCAAGGACCCGTGGGAACCATGGATAGTTCATAAAAAAAAATTGTTTTCTACATGTGCAAATGTGAATGTGTAGATATACAGCAACGATCTCAATTTGCACCAAAGCAAAAAGAAAAAAAATCTAATTTTGCATATATAGTAATAGAAATTGATTGTCTTTTTTTGTAAGTAATGCCAAAAGTTACTACTGGAAGAAACAACCATCATAGCAAAATGTTAACTTAATAAATAATAGTTATGTAATTAATGTCCTTGCCTTAATTAATTTGTTAATTTGCATATCGTGTAAAGGGAAAATAGTCAGCACAAGGACACATGGCAAACGTGATCTATCTATTCTATTTTATCTATTAAAACTGCAGAGGTGGACTTTTTTTAAAGTACTAATTAAAACTATAACAGAAAACGATATGAAGTCATTAGGAATGAAAAACTGGAATGACAGAATAAAGTGCCTGTGAGATATGACAAAAAGTATACTTCTGGTCCCCAGTCTGTAGCATGAGGGTTAAAAACTGATAGTCTTATCAGCCATTTATCGTTTGATATGCAACATTTTCTAGTTGTCTCATCCTGTGGCAGGCCGCCCAGTCTTCTGGATGTACATAACACTGTAGAGCATTTCACATTTTCTAATAAAAATAAACTTTAAAAAGTAGGTATACAAAATGTTGATTGTGATGAAAAACATGTAAAACTTTAACTTCAAAGAATATTGAAACAATTCACAAGTAACGGTGATATATAAATAAATAGATACCTACTTTTGGAACAGCTGGAATATCAGCTGTTGTAGTCCTGAATGAACACAGATGCCTTGCAGTTTGAATGCTTTATTTCCTGTATGTATGCATACTGCAGTTAAGTAGCAAGAACTAAAGGCAAACTAGAAAGAACTACAAAATACAACACATGGACCAATACATTTACAAAACATTCAAAATGTTACAAAATGGGCTGTATTGGTCCTTCTATTGTTGTTCTTCAATTTGGGTCTTTGTACAAATCGTCAAGATACGACGTCGCCATCACTTTGCACAATTTACAAGTGCCAGGGAGAGACTTCCAGAGCCAGTTTCAAATGGACAAACCATCGGCACACTGTCTCCACCGACACACCGGGAGTAGACCCCCACCCCACCTGGGAGACTAAACTTCATCTTCCTGTCCCACTCAGGGATAAAAAGGAATCAAATGAAAGAGCAGGCAGCTTTTTTCTTCTACCATTCAGCCTCTGAAAGCAAAAAAAAAGTCAGAAAAAAGGATTTGTGTGGGAGGGAAGCAAACCAAGGACTTTGGTAGTGAGTGAAAATATGTTTTGATGTCTTTACATGTCAGGATACATTTTTATTTGACATGTGCATTTGCTCTCCACGCATCTACTCTCCCGTTCTCCCTTTTTTCCAATATTTACATCAAAGCATCAAAAAAGTATATTAAACAGCATGTCCCAATCCATTCTCTCCATCTCAACTCAGCCTCAAAGGGAGAAACAAAAATCTAACTCTTCAGATCCACGAGCAGTAGTCATTCCATCCACATTTCAAATGACTGTGGTTGCCAGTTTATCCAGTGCCAACAGTAGAGAGGTGTGTGTGTGGTGGGGGAGTGGGTCAAGGCCGCGGCATCTCTCCCGAGGGCTACGAGCTGGCTGGTACACAGGCTAGCTGGCACCGGTGCCCTCCATCACCTGCTGCGCCTGCTTCTGTCCCATGCAGCACTGAGCTACTGACTGGAACAGCCTGAGGAGAGACGTGACGTCTGTTAGAGAGCAGCAAAAGTAAAAGCAAGTCTAAACAAATGGGTCTTGAGCTGCTTTTTCCATGCATTTACACAGTGAGTTCCAAAGTTTCAGAGCTTACAACCTCAAAAGCACTGACTCCTTTTGTTTTGATCCTGGAGCGAGGCACAACCAGCAAACCCTGATCAGAGGAGCTCAGAGCCCTGCTCCTGATGCAGGGCTGCAGACGCTCTGTAACGCAGGCAGGTGCCCGATCACACAACTCTAAATTTGATGGGCAGCCAGTGTAAAGCAGTCAAAACAGGCGTAACATGAGACCTTTTGGAGGACTTGGCGGCAGCATTTTGGACCACTTGCAGGCGATTAAGCGAACTCTTGCTAAGGCACGAGAAAAGGGAATTGCAGTCGTCAAGACATGAGGAAATAAATGCGTGGATAATAATTTCCAGCTCAGCTGGAGACACAACGGGCCTGAGTTTAGCGATGTTCCTCAGCTGGTAAAAACAGAAGCAAACAGTTTACATGCTGCTCAAGACTCAAAGCCTGGACCACAGAGTTACAGACAGAAGGTTTAACAGAAGATGACAGAGAGCCAAGACTCTCCATCACATTCGGAAAAACGCCAGCTGGGGCAGAAATGAGCACTTCGATTTTATCAGTATTCAACTGTAGACAATTATCAGCCATCCAATTTTTTTTTATGGATTTGATGCAGTTTTGTAAAACACAGTTTTCCAATATTTTGCAGCTTAGGGAACGTACTTTTCAATCTCGGGGGCACAGTGCACGAAGTCGTGGCTCCAGAACTTGAAGGCAGGATTCTTGATCAGCTCGATGAAGGTGATGAGGAGACCCCACGGGTGAGGCCGGTTCACTATCAGCCTCTCTAACAGGACCCTGCAAGAGAAGGAGAACGCTTTAACTCCCAGCACTTGGTGACGGTTGGAGGTTTTCCTTCTGCTGGAATAATTAAGTCTCACCTGGTGATCTGCTCCTGGATGGCCTCGGTGTTGGCCTCAGCAAACAGATAGAGCATGGTGCAGCTGAAGTAGTGAGTGTGGCTGTTGGGGTAACGCAGCTGATTGGCGATCGCGTTCAAGAACAGGTAACGCCCTGAAAAAACACGACGGCAGAAACCTGATCAGAATGGTTTTTACTTGTTTGCTTTTGTCTGTGTGACAGAGTGCAAACAAGTGACAAATAAGACAGACAAAGGTGTAATGAAATATACAAACATTAACATAAAACATATGAAACAGACATTGATGATTTGATATATGGTACAGATCTTTAGTTGTTTTTGTTGGGGTTATTTGGAGTATTGTAAGTGTGTCATATATTAAATATATAAATAACTGTGGCCAAAGGGATGCACAGGTATGTGTGAGGAGAGAGAAATAAATAAATAAATGTTGATAAGAAAGAAATAATAAATACATAATTAAATTAATCAATTAACAGTCAGGGGTTGGTGTAGCCCGGGAAGGGCAACGGGTGCCCAGCACTTATCTACTATTTCAGTAGAGACCGTGAACACCAACCTGTTTATTCTGGGGGGTCGACACTGGAAAAGGTTGAGGACGACTGTACTATCTGACAGAAAACCGATGTGGTTTGTATGCTGCCACCTTACCCTCAGTGTCCAGGTCCACAGCCAGGTTCTGGAAGATGTCCATGTGTGCAGAGTGGGTGATGGTGCTCATGGAGGGGGTGCTGCCCTTGTTGTGGATGTGAGCGATTGCCTGCGTGCCGACATACAACACTAGAGCATTGATCAACTGGATGTTGTAGCGGTTTCCTGGCTCGTTAGACACCTGGGAGACAAAAAGAAAAGATGACAAATAAGACTAAATTGTATTGTCTTTTGTTGAAGTCTAATAATGTAAAATAGATTGCCACTGCTCCTACCTGCAGGTTGCTGCGCAGCTCAGACAAGAAGGTGACTGGTGAACGAGTCTTCAGATATGAGTCCAGATCTTTCTTGAACTGAGAAGGCATCACGCCTGTGAAGTTGGTGAGGATACGGGGCGCAATGTTGATCTAACTCAGCATGTCCACCTGCAGCCGGGGTGTTAAAACACATTTATGAGATCATTTGTCAGTCTACACAAAGTTTAAACAAGGCTGCTGTAGACAGTGTCAAATCAAAACAATAAGGTGTTAGCATAAATGGTAAATGGATGGCATGTATGTTTGGTTTGCTGACGAAAGCTGCCACCATACGTCATCTGCCACCAAATCAGCCAACAGTAACATTCAGTTGCAATAGCCGGGTTTCAACCAGTAGAGACAGTCTTTATGCATATACATGTAGAGTTCAAATGCTTTGCTCTAAAATGTCAAGATTTGGACCTGGATCCATCATCAACACTAAATACTCATATATATTGATTTTTCAGCTGAAACATCAGCAGTGATTTTGGGGGTTTAGTTATGCTTTAAAGTGTGTGTGTGTGTGTGTGTGTGTGTGTGTGTGTGTGTGTGTGTGTGTGCGTGTGTGTACCTTGAGATTAGGTGTGAAAGGGTCAGGAAGCCTCATGTTGCGTGGAAAGGCACTGAGGATGAGGTTGCGGAGCTGGATGCAGTTGGGCGGGATGACATCACAGAAGCCGTAATGGTAGTCACACAGGAACTCTGGGAAGTCATGCAGCAGGACCAGGAGCACCCGCAGTGTGCCCTGAAACCACCAACGATAACAAATGACAGGGGGAGAGAAGAGATTAGTTTTAGGTGTTGTAATCCCAACATTTAACAGTATTATTTGGATTTTGGACCATCTCACTCCCAGTCTAAGTTTCAATGCAAGGTTCAATCAAAAGCAAAACGGACAGACACATTTCACTGTTGTCAAACGTGGTTGATACAGGCAGCTGCCATTTCTGTACATTAAGGAAACATGAGAGCACCTTGTAGAGGATTTGCATAGGTTTGTTGAGCTCTACATTCCTCAGGAATGGGGCCAGGTACTTGAAGAGATCAATCAGCAGCTGTGCGTACATGGGCCAACCCTTGAAGAAAACATCAGTCCATTAGACCAAAATTCAAAAGCCACAAATATGGAGAAAGCAGCAACATTCATGTATTAACAAGACTACATTAAAAGCATTTAAAGCATGTGCAAATTAGATAGTCTTGTGTTATTGTTGCACACCTTCTGCTGCGGTGTGTGCGCCAGCATCCTGGCGATGAAGATGCGATGGGAGATGAGTTCCAGCCAGGCGTACACAAAGCCGGGTGCTTTGGTGGGTCTCAGTATGTGGAAAGTATTGCTGCACATAAAAAAGGAAAAAGTGAGGACAAACTCAAGTGCAGCAATCATATATAGACTGGTCTGATACTGTGCTCACGTACTTGTAAAACTACTCCAATACTACCGCAGCCGATACCACTTTACGGCAACGTGAGGAGCAGTGTGAAGTTTAATATAAATTATGACAAAAGTAGAGCAGACTACAAACTAGGTTTTGGTATGTAGGTTGTACTTGGCAGCAGGTAACGTTAACTAATAGCTGGATTAAACACGGTTAAAAAACTTAAAGCTAAACCGTTCTTTAGTGGCTGTATCTAACTCAAAATGATTCCAACACCAGGACGAGCAACAGTCAGCAGCTAAAGACACAGCTAACATTTAGCTTGTTGGGGGTGGGGACGTCAGAGTAACAACAGAATTGTAAAATCCTCGTGCTTCCCTGATGTCAACAGACGGTAAAGTAGCATGTTGGCAGTTCATGGTGCTTTCAAGTGGAGCTGGGAAAATCACAGCACTTTCAGGTAAACCCTGCTCCCATCAGTTTGTTCCCAATTGACTGGTGAAATAAGTTGTTTTTACATTTTAAAGACATTTAAATGTGACCATGTGATACATAATATGATAGTTATATCACACTTGTAGCCTATATTTTTAAATAATTATTTCAGGCAGCGTTTAGGCACCGCCACCCCCCAAAAAACAAGCAATACTCAACCCTAGTACTCGTATCGGTACTCGGTATCGGCAAGTACCCAAATGTAAGTACTTGTACTTGGTCTGGAAGTGGTATCAGTGCATCCCTAACAGAAAGATTTAAAACATAATTTTGAGCACAATATCAGCACTAGCAGAGATGTCTCTATTGCACACACTGAACACAGGTCCCTTCAGAAAAGATCCACGATCCACGTGGAGGTCTTACCAGAAGGCGGTGAGTGTCTGAAAGTTGATGGTCTCCAGAACATGTTCGGGAGCGTTGAGCTCCAACAGCAGCATGATGAAAATGCGGTGGTATGGCAGCTGTTGGAATTCTGTCTGACGGACATCGTGGTCCTGGATCAGCACCCCAACTACGATACCAAGCACCTGTAAGAACAATGCAGGGTGCAATCACAATCAAGTTCACCAGCCGGTCAAAGGCTGCATTTATATTGTCATATCTTGTTGAGATTTTATAATCAAAAGGGAATTTACAATCAGGCTTTCCAGCCAACATTGAAGGATTCTGAGATGCTCAATAAGGAAGAGTGATTGAATTAAGTTATTAACCGTCAAAAGGTTTGAAAAGTCTTCAACACACACCCCTGATTTACATATTACTGATCTATGTATTATTCCGGACATCCCTACATAGAAAGTGTTTCATTCATTAATTACCACAACCGAAAACCAATGTTCTATAATGTGCTATAATAGTTTATATTATAGACTTTTCTATCACAGATGACAAATCAGTGGTGCTGCAACAGTTCTTGTATTCCTGCCAAACTGTCACAGTATGGTGCCCGGAACCGCACACAGAATACACGCTATGTAGCTAGATACATGTAATGCAGAACCAAAGTTCACAAGTGCACGTTCTGCCCAGAAACCTTTAGCAGTAGGCCGTTAGCAACATATGCTGAGGTTAGCACAACATGCTGAATGGAATTCAACTTCATAGCATAAGAGACGCTTTTCAGTTTTATAGAGCTGTTGTGACCTGTTGCCTTTTGGGAAAGTGTTTGTTCAGAGTTTGTACATTGTAATACAGAAGTGTTTGAAATCTTCCTTATGTTTCTAATGGAAATAGATTACCAAAGTTGCCAGTGGGAAAAATACTACCTCAGTCTCCAGCAAGAGGGTTTTTGTCTTTGACACTTGCACTACTGTCTGTTAAAAAAAAAATTAAAAGAAACTTATCCTTATACATTTGGGGTTCTTTTCCGCTGGACCGAACTCGCACCAAACCATGACTTGTGTACCGTTAAACCCCTATAAATCAGGGTTTTGTTGCTGTACCTTGTTGAGGAGGTTGATTTTCGTCACTGTGTTGGTGGCCTCTCCAGAGTGTTTGACCAGCAGGGCTATGAGCCTCACAAAGGCATCCAGGTTGTGGTAACACTTGGCTCTGATGATTGCTGCACTGGCTGCTGGGTTGTGCTGCTGCTCTGCTTGTGCCCGATAGCTTATCTCCACACACATTTCTGTGCACAGCCGGAAGAACCTTGTGATCAGGTCATCTGTCTTCAGGATGCCCTGCTGGTGCATCTGGAGGAAAAAGATAAAGGGGTGTAAGAAAAATAATTGACGAGGGTCAGTGCGACTTTTGATCATTTGCATTCAACTGATAAAAGAGTGTTTACCTGGCCAACAAAGGCAGAGAAAGCTTTGGTGCTATCCCTGCCAGCAGCAGCTGAGTGGTACAGGTTGACCCATTCCCTCAGGAGGTACTCTGCCTTCTCCCTCAGGCCTGGAGGATCGTCGTATTCTGAAGCCTGTGAAATCCCAGAGTGCATCATGAAGTTGGGTCCTCCGTGGGCCCGGTCAATCATGGCCTCATAGTTGGAGCGAACAACATCCATCAGCTGGGGAAGGCTGGGGAGGAAGACAAAGAGATGACAGTCTGTTTTAACCCCTCTCATATTAGAGCCATTTGATTTTTCCCCAAATTTGGCAAAGATTAGACATAAGATTTCTAGGAACGGTTCACAAAATTCACGGTTCGTGGATTTGGGGTCATGGTTTTCGGTTTGGTATGTTTTTGGTACAGAGGGGGGCCATTGCCAATTTCAGCATCCTATTTATTTCTTTACTTTAACAAAATTCTGTTTAAGAACATAAGGAACGCAAACTCTTCTTCACTGTCACACAATGGGCACATTATAGACTAAAGTCATCAACATAAAGTGAAGCACAAGATAAACTAGCACTAGACTTGTTTTTAACAACAGTATATAACATAATGGGCCCTATCTTACACCCGGCGCAAAGCGCAGCGGAAGTGTTATTGCTAGTTTACAACCTGGCGCAGTTGTCTTTTTCTCGGCTAGCCCTCGCTGTGTTAATAGCAGATGACCTTGCGCTCCTCCGTGCGCCCATGGGTGTGTCGGTCTTAAACTAAGGTGTGGTC